>JANTCA010001404.1:0-12030 GCA_024741275.1 Chironex yamaguchii
ATACTGTGGCAAAATCTTCTACTGAAGCAGAATATGTTTCACTGAGTCAAGCCAGCCAGGAGGCTATTTGGCTGAGACCTTTGCTATCTGACCTTGGATATGTTCAGAAAAATCCTAAAATCATATATGAGGATAACCAAGGAGCTATTGAGCTATCAAAGAATCCTCATTTTCACAATCGCACAAAAAATATTTGTGAAAAGCATCTCATATCATTTCATTAGAGAGCGCGTATTATCGAATGAAATTAAAGGTGTTTATTGTTCAACAACGGACATGCTAGCAGACATTATGACAAAGGGACTACCTAAGGCATTATTTTGCCATTTTCGAGACATGCCAGGTGTAAAAGACATAGAATGATTTTTTGGTGACCTACAAGTTCTTTTGAGGATGTTTACATCAAGTGGGAGTGTTGGAATAGTGATGCTCAACATCCAGCTTCATTGTTATCTGCAGGACATTAAGTTGCATGAACTAAGCTGTATTCCGTTCCGTGTTTTATCACCTTATATTTTGCACGTGGTGCTATTGTTTTTTATCTCTGATGTATGTTTCATGTGTGTGTAAGATTTGTTGTTCTTTCATCAATACCAAGTTATGCCAGTCTTCATTTCTTGATCAATTTAACAAGTATTGTACTATTCTATCTTATTCAAAAGTTCAAATGCGAAAGTTCTCGGCCAAGATCAAATTTTTTGATTCAAGGGAAGGACTGAAATAATGCAATGCTTAAAGTTTGTATGTTGTAATGTTGAACCTTCCAAATTTTTGTGTGATGATTATCTTGACAAAATAGATTGCAAAGGTGCAAATATTAAGAAGCAAATATTTTTTAAAGTTGCCAAAAAGATAACATGAATATTGACTTTATGAATACAATCTTAAAAATACGTAGATGAAGATCTTCACTAGCATAATCCTGAAAAGGATACAAAAGGATCTTATGTAATGGGAGACATGATTCTAGAAAGGATCTTAATTTAATGTATATTAAGATATAACAAAATCCTCTAGGTTCTTCCAGGAACCTCACCTGTAGGATCCTGAAATTGACTTGTTAAGAACCTATATAAAAGGACACAAGATCCTTTACAGGATCCCGCATTGATAAGATCAAACAGGATCCTCTATAAACGGAGACAGGACCTTGTACAGGATCCTACATTGAGAGGAACCAGAGAGGATCCTGTTTAGAATCTTATTGCTCTAAGATCCTGTCTGAACCTGTAGGATCCAATAAGAATTTTCACCAAGGTTTGTTGTACCTGCCCTCTTTTGTTTATATCTGACCCTTATGTTAATTGCCCTATATTCTTAATTATAGTCATGGAAATGAATACTGTCTTTATATTTTAATGTAAAGTTTCCTTGATCTGCAAGATCAAATAGGCACTTTTGGCATGCACAGTTAACTCTTCACAATGCTCCGGTCTGGTTGACAATGCCTTTGTAAAGATTAAAGCCACTGTCACATATGCATAAACTGTCAATATATTTACCAATGGACTACAGTTCCATGTAACCAAAGTTGCAATGTATGGTTATGTGGAAAGAGAGGTCTAATGTGTCTGATGCTGGGATTGCTTATGTATGTTATTAAGCTACATGGTGTAGTTATTTTTAGAAGGTAACTCCTGCAAAGTAGAGTATATTTGCATTACTATTTATTTGTTTTAAGTGTAAGAATAGGCTTGTGTGTTATTAATTGTCAGTGTATTTTTGTAGTGCCTTACCATAACTGGCAAAATTTTAACTTCAAACCTCAAAATAGAAATCCTAAGTATGTTTAATTCTATACATGATAAGTGGTTCAAGGGTATGTATAATCTGATTTTGTCATTGCTGCAGTTATCAGAAATGCTCAAGCATCTTTGAATCATTAGTAAATTATTCGAGGTTATATTTCATAATGATCAGTGATTATTGCAAAAATTAGCCAAGACAATTAAATTTGCATTATCATCTACTTTTCCCTTTCAAAGCTACTATTGAAAGTGCATTTTGGAGCAATCTTAATTTATTAAAACCCTTGACATTTATTAAACACAGCATGTGAGATTAATGCGTTTATGTTACTGTAGACATTCTTTTGCAATAGCGGGAAGAATATTTTGAATATCAATATTGTTTAGCAAAGTACAAATATTTTAGTAATACAGCTTCATTTTGAGTGAAATAAAGAATCTGATAGCAAAGTAGATCTCTGGGTAGGCAATGCTCTTAAATAACCACGTCTATGTACTCAGTAGGATAAGATATGAGGAGAAAAGGCATGGTATTTTTACTGTCATTCTGACTTGTTTAAATGGGTTATCAGTCTTGAAACTGTCATTAGGCAAGTGGTAGTGCTGTTATAAATGGTGGTCACCGAAAGTTCTGTATTTCTACAATTTTCCATAATTTTGTTTGTACATTCAAGATCTCATTGTAACAGTTGCAGCTACTCTTTATAACAAGTCCCTTCCCTTGACAATTGTCCCGTAACTTAATGATCCCATTTTAAAATAGATAAATCATTGCTCATTATAACATGGCTCCGATTAGTCCATCATATTTGAATGTCTGCAAAACTAGAGCTACTAAAATTGATCTTGCCTAAGGAGCCATAAATAGCCTTCTGAGTATTTTTCTCAATTCCGATGATTTGAGAGTTGCTCGCACATAAGATGTTGAGATTTGATACTTTGCTGACATGTTGTGCTCATTTCTGAGCATAGGGTGTCTTAGCTAAGCAGCTGTTGTAAGGCAAGACCAAGTAACAAGGTGATACTCTTCTGATATTTACCAACTAAGGCTAGTTTTGGGGCATTTCAAATCCCCTTTTCTACTTCAAAGCCTTCATTGGAGACTGATACATCAGGATATTGCTGTTGTGGCTTCAGAACTTAGAGGGTCCACTGTACAGTTCAGTCTTGAGAGATAGGAATTTATGTAACAAATGTTGCTGGAGCGAGTTGTTAGAGAGAAGTTTTGGCTCTCCTGTTGAGCTGTTTTTGTCAGATGGGTGGATGCCTAAAGGAATATTGTTGTTAAGGGGTTTGGGCTCAGGCTGTTCTGAGGCTGCTTCTCATAATGAATATGGATGTGCTTGTACGTTTTTTCAGGTTCAGACAGGAGCATTCTTGAACTATCATGGAGTATTTGGATTGGAGGGTAGCCTGAATCTTTCTGGGTGTGGACTCGGAGTAGCACAACTATGGACTTGATTCATGGCTGCATCATTGCTGCCATCTATTAGCTGGCTAGGAAGTCAGTGTGTTGTTGAATTTGGATGATTTTTGTCTTTGATGTAGATGAGGGATTGAAGACATTTTGTTGCACCCAACTGTATCCCTGAGAGCTGAGGTTTGGTTCTTTGGAGTTTGTTGATGTTGCTTTTAGAGACTTGAGGCACCCAAAATGGGGAGCTACAATTAATGACAGTGTGTATTAAGGGTTTGTAGGTAGACACTAGCGGATCCTTTTCTTGACCCCATCTTATGTGAGCAGGCTTTGGAGTTAACGTTTCCTATATGGGTGCAAAGTTAAAGTGGGTGTCGAAGGTGGCCCCCAGAATCTTGGGAGTTTTGTCGAGATTGAGGTGAGTGTTGTTGATTCTGGGATCTGGGTTGTACTTGTATTGTATGGTGTCAGGGGTGAAAAGGATGAGGGTGGCCTTTTCAGAACACCGAATAAGGGGAAGGTTTTAGGTACTCCTTCAAGGTATGAAAATCTTATGTGATGTTTATTAGATTGAAAGAAATTAATAGTAGCAAACTTTTTGAAAAGTGCTTTTAAAACATATGAAAACTGGTATTTAAAATGAAAATTATGGTTATTATTAACATTCAGACATTGTCTTTGGCTTCACCCTTACTACTGCTGAACTTAATTGTAGGGCTAACATGTTTAAAATATGTGTAAAACACAAGCTATATTTTTGTAAAGAAAAGGTTTCAGATGTGATATGTTTGTCAAATTGTTTGAGTTGTGTTTAGAGTAAAGAAAATGGAATTGTTGACCCATTGAGATTTTCTGGCATATTTCCCTTGAGATTGGGCTAAGGAATATCCCTTTAAATGATACAGTCAAATAAATTGCTGCTGTTAAAGAGATCATTGTACTAAAGCTTACTGCTGTGTTTATCTTATTGTAATTGTAGAAGCTTGATCACTTCTCAAACAGATTGTCTATGCTTACTGGATTTATGACCGAGTGCCTTTATCATTGACACTGATATCTGGTTTACTTGGTTAGAAATAAACTGTAAAGTGAAATGATAAAGAAATCAATATATGCATCCATACAGCAAGCAGTGCAGCCAAAAAAATGAATATTAGACTATATAGGAAAAATGTCGAAGAAAAAGTGTTTTGTACTAGTTGTCAAGTGCAGACAATAACCGTGACAGAGGAATTGACCAAAGCATTTCATCTGGCTGAGAGAGATTTAAAAATTATAAAATATCCCTAAAGTAGTAATCAGTATCCTTGAGTTTCAAACGTCATATTTGCAAAATGATATATGCTTCAGAAACCAAATGTATTCAAATTAATTCAAGGCCATTTGAAAAGTGTTAGTAGCGCAAAGAAGCATGGGAAGATCAATAGTAAAAATCACAAAAAGAGATTAGTGAAGAAAGCTGGATGTCTAAAAAGAAGATAGGGTTTAGACTTTGTTAGTGAAAGTGATTTAGACTTAAAGCACACCTTGGCAGGGCATATGCCTGTAGTGCAAGACAGCAGGCGGACTACGAGACCAAAGAGACATTGGACCTGAGACCTGGTTTTAAAAGCTAGTATTTTTGAATAACGGAAGAAGAAAGCATCATTATTAAAGAAGTCATGGAGGTCATCTGCTTGTGCAGCATGAATGCCCAGGGGCAACAGGAGCTTTATGAAGTGGTGGGAACAGGAAACATAAGAATGGCACCTAGGACAGAAACATTGGTTACAGATCACTGTAGCTTTCAATGAAGTATGTGTGAATTTTTTGGAAGCATTTTATTTGAAAAGGTTGATTTTCTGCATCTCCCCCTCATCACTTGGGCAGCTGCTTGAGTGGCTCCAGACCTGTCTGAATGCCTGACAACACTAGCTCATTGACATTACTTCTGCTGTTTAACATTTAGTTATTTGTATTGGAAAAAGCTGACTTGTATCTCAGATATCGAGAATCAATCAGCCTAAAAAGTAGTTATTTCTCATAAGAAATATGTCAAAAGTAATAAGGCTTGGCTCCCACTTAGTGCAGCAATTATGATAATGAGCCACTGTTGATAACTCACAGGAAGAGTGAGGGAATACCGAAACAGGCTTGTTGTGATAAAAATTTAATAGATTTGTCTTCTCCTTATTTCATCGTATATACTATGCTTTAGTTTTATTTATAGACTGCATTACAGATAAATCAAACACCATGGACATGGATGAATCTCGAGACTCTCAGATCTAAAAACCAAAAAACCAATGTGTTCTCCCATAAAGGATAAGGCATAAAGTCCTTAGTATCACAAGTCGAACCCCAGCAGTGGGTAAGGGATAAATTCATGAATTCAATTTCTTAATTGTCTTTCGTCTTTTGACATTATCAGTGCCAGATATTTTGTTATATATTGTTATATAGTCAACTACAAGCGAAGCGCTGGAATTCTGTTGGTATGATCTCTGCAGAAGCTGCTCTGTGGTGGCATCATGTCCACAAGTCTTTGATAGCCATCTTTGAAATTTGTAGGAGCTGTGTGTGTCAGTAAAGTAAAGTTTATTTTGCTTGGATTCCACGTCGTCACTGATAATTGCCATCACTGCATCTGTGTACTAGTTGTGAAGTTAGCCAGTTTTTGTCTAACATGTGCAAGCTATCTGCACAGCCGCCATGGCAAGTGATAGTCAATCATCCTGATGCTATGTTGTTAGCAGAGCTGGCCTTAATCAAAGTGGTTTTAATGTTGGTACACTGCTCGTTTCAGTGCCTCTTGATTTATGATGCTGTATTGAATGAAAGGTATGGATGGGAAAGTTGCACATCTAAGATGGGTCATCTAGTTACATGATCCCTTAATTGCTTGAAATTCTCGTGCTGTCAAAGCTGATTCCTCTCGTCCTAGGCTCAGTGGTGTTTCAGCAGCTTGGTATTGCGGTGGATGACGGGAATATTAATGGCTTCTTGTGTCTCGTAGAAAACATGGAGCATCTGCAGGCCTTTGTGTACAGTAGAATGGCATAGTCATTGGCAAACATGGTCAAGGAAAGTATTTTTTTAAAAGATCGACAAGCGCAATCTGAGTGGTATCTTACGTAAATAATCTCTCCTGTGTTGTGTGCAGCAAGTGGTGGAACACACATGATCAAGAGATAAGTCAAGATTGCAACAAGGAAGCATCCCCGTACTACCCCGTATGTGATAGTATTTATAGTCAAGAGAACACTACTACAGATGACCTGTTCCTTTATTCCATATCGTTCCACAAATTTCTTGGGGAGCTGTTCCTCTTCAGAACTGTTCAGAGGGCCTCTCTTTTGATAGTATTAAGGGTTTTCCAAGGTGAAGAAGAAGAGCGTACTATCTGCAATAAGCTCTTCTTGGACTTGCTTAAAAGCGGATGTCATGTCCTCATTTCGGGCCTTGGTCTCTTGGCAAGATCGCGCCTCCTGGAACATTTTTGTAAAAACAGTGATGACTCCATTTGGCAGAATATAGGCACATATCTTCCTTGCTTTGCATAAACTTAAGATAAACCTTTTTTTATTTCTTTTATGGACAACAGTCACAGCATTGTATAAGTCTTCTTGTAAGCCCTCTTTCATCCCAATGCGTTGCAGAATGTCACGGAAAGATGATGATTTATAAAAATGATCCTTTGAAGCCTAATCAGAATTTAAGAGGGGGAACGTTCGATCTCGTTAATGAAGGAGGTAGATCAGTATCATCTATGGTTGGTTGTTGCTGGGTTACCTGAGGTGTAGCTTGTTCAGGAGTGGATGGTCTAGGACGTAGAAATGTTCAGCTCAGCGATTCTCTATGTGGTAGTGTAACACGCTTCACTCCGCACGATATGCCACACGATACGCGAAATTATGCACGACACAATATGCCACACGATACGGCACACGCATAAAAGCAACTATCTGCGTGCGTCATAACATTGGTGAGTAAGCAGAAAAGCATAAAGCTATTGTCTGTTAACACTTAATGTTTGATGTTAGTTCCTATTTACAACATATAATCTTGACTTTGTACTTGCTATTATCGAGAAGAATCCGCAATATCTTTGGAGTGGATTATCGGCTATTTTGTCATTGTTTTGTGTTATGTGACAGTGACCGGCTCTAGAGTCTGTGTGTCATTATTTCTTAAAAGGATGCAATGAGGAAGGGAACTGTTGATGCGTTGGGAGCTAAAGAAATCCGTTAACCAGTCTTCATAAGATCGAGAGCTCTACCTTTTTGATGGGCAAATCGATAAAGGTAAGTAAGCAAATCCTTGTAGATTGATAATTTCAGATTCCAAAAAAGCGTCGTTCTGACGCAACGAGCTAGTGAGTAGGGGTGTGTCGGGGGTAAACTGAGAGACTATAGCTTTTTCGCTGATCATACATTCTAATCACTCTGAATCTTGAACAAGACCTTCCTTGGCAGTGGCGGTTAGCAGTCCAAAACCTTAAAAGGGCACAACTGAAAGAATGAGTTGGTCTGTGATCAAAATTTTCCTGACATAAATTTAGAAAACACCTTCTTGTTAGACTTAATTTTCAAACCAATTTCATCTGGGACTTGGCATTTGTCTTCGTGCTGCAATCATTGAATAACTGAAAACAATTAAATGAGATAAAAAGGATTCACAACATTGGTAATGCCAACAATGTAATATAAATTATCAATATTCTATAATCGTCCTCAAATGTGTGGCTGGAATCGTTATGTTTTGCATAACTACATGCAGTATAACAATGAAAACAAAGCTACTCAATGTTGCTAATTTAAGGCATTGAATATGCAATGAGTTAAAGCAGTATATTTATTTATGAAAAGTCATGCAAACCACTGTGTAAGTAACAGACTGGACTGTAAATGGAAAGTGCAAATTTCTAACAGACACTTCTGTTGTTAAGGTGTAACGTAAACTGTTACAGTAATTGCCTGGAAGCTGCAGGAACACTTTGAGAACAGGATTTTGTGTATCGACTGCAAAAATCATTAGTTCATTAAGTAAATATTGTATTTTATTGGGTCTGTAAATTTTAAAAATGCCTTACTAGTGTACAAAACTACAATTGGTTCTAAGTCACGCAAATAACTAATGCTTCAAATGTTTTTTTCTGCCCCTAATGTAAACATAGTAGTACATTTACGGCATAGAAATAAATGACGCGATTGAGACCCTGGTTCTTCTTTAGCTTCAATTCTTGTGAAGCGCCTTTACGAAAAGAGCACCCATATTCAAGATAACGCTATCAAATTGAGTCGCAAAAATGTTTTTATATCCATGATCATACTAAAGGCAATTTTTGACCTTGAAAATTTACATCATAACTCTAGCGCGCTTGATTTTGCCCTCTCATCAATTTGCAGACTTGGAATCAAAACAGATTTTATGCTTTAACTATAGCTCTGACGCCTTTCCTACTGGGCTAAAAAGCTCCAAAGACTATTTTGCCGTCTAATCATGCTATTGGGTGTCTGTCTATTGGCGTGCAAGCTTGTAAGTGGCATATAAGTTTATGTCTGCAAGGTATCCATTTAACACCGTTGGCATAACTACATAAAGAACTATATCTGAAAGTTACAACAAATATAACGAATCAATTATGAAAAACGTTTTATAACAATACTTGATTTAGATTTAGTATCCGAGATATGTTGGATCTCTTTTTGTTCGAATGGCATTGATAATCTTTCCAAAAAGTTGGACTTCAAACCCCATTTCCCTGTGCCGACGTATTGGTTGTGCATGATACTCAGTTGATGATAGAAAAAATATTTCGTATTTGAAGTGATGCAAAAAATGATGTTATGCCTATCTCACAAAATGTCTTAACGAGTTCAAGTAGTAGTCTAATGCTGTTGTAATGTCTAATTAATAATGAGCTGATATACGTTTGATGAGCATCAAATCCATACAAGATCTGCAATGATAGTTAATTGGTTCTTTCATTAATTTCAATCAGATTGTAATGAATTGAATAATTAAGGACATACTTACAAGGAGCCTGATTCTGAGGTTGCCAGTGTACCCGGTAGCATTCATATATAATAGCTCACTGTCTGCAATATTTTGTCTGAACGTTTCTTACAATTCAAGTTCCTGTCAATCTCGTTTCAGAGATAAGAAGACAGCAGTTTTCACTTGTTTGTTTACAAAGATTATCATTTCTCCTGGTAGGAATTTCTGGACATCGAAGGAAGAAGTGTTCTTATACAATTACAAGCGCAGTTCAAAAAAGCAACCTTTCTATGGTCTGAAGGAGGTGACTATAAATCTACACTCTATACTAATGTTTTAGCGATCATTTCAGATAATGCTAACTTCTTCGTTTCTCTTAAATAAATCATGTTGAGTAGAGAGTGTTAAGGTTCCTTACATGTTAACGTCAGCGCAGTTGAGAGATGGCCAGGAACCCAGGATCGGTAGTTGAAGGAACCCGTTTGGGAAAGTTTTTGAACCACTCCTTTTTATCCTTGAGCCACTCCTTTTTATGGAAACGCACCTTAGACACGGTTGAAAATCTAACTATTAGATGAAAATGCCTTTTTAAGTCCAGCTAATTGAATCAAGCCGCTAACAAAACCAAATAAACTCAAAGTTTCCCTCATAACCAATCAAGGCTAACCCCATTCCTTTTTTCTTGCGGGCCCCTCGATGCCCCGGACCCCTTGAAACCACTCTGGATATCTCCCTCTCGACAGCACTCACTAATTTTCGAATTTTCGGATTTTATTACAATGTTTTGATTGGATAAGCCAAATTGGATAAATCAAACATTTGTCTGATCTTGACTATAATGTTCCGCTGTTAAATGTAAAGCGTCCGGAAGGCTGAAATCCCAAATATGAAAAATAAATGAATAATTACGTGAGTTAGCAAACTTGACTACATGTATTTAAACATACAGTTACTTCTCGGGTTCAATCAGGATGACCCTGTCATGACGACAAAACACACTCTTTACATTACAAAAACGAATAATGTGGCAATGTGGTAAAAAAATTAAGTAATTAAAACCATGCATGGGTAAATATTATTTTAGAAGCATAACAGAGACTATTTCAATTTTGCTGCAAAGACTAAAAGGAGTATTGCAATTCCTCTTATGCCAAAAAGTAAGATTGGCTCCAAAGCTCGGTGTTTTGATATTTTGACACTTTTAGGCCCTAATATTGGGAATAATTCACTCCCTACAAAATCTAAATATTCTTTACTAAACATGGAACTTAAATCAGTTTTTTCTTATTTTTGTAAAATTACACCTTCTTCAATTTTCGAAGAATATCCCTCCGACGAAGTCAATCATTGCAAAAGCCAATGTAATTGAGCCTCGCGTTGTCCGCAGGTTGTTCTCAGGTTTTAAACTTTGACCAGATCGAGGTTTCCTTTCATATAAATTGGTCATATACAAACAGCATAAGGGTAATAATCTTCTGCTAATTTTTAGGCGGTTATATAAATAAGGTAGTCGGGATATTATCCGTTCTTTTCTATTTTCTTTCGGCCAGTGTCTGTCGGGTATCAGTTCTTCGGGTAAATGTCCGTCGTTTGACTCTCTAGGGGGTTAATGCCCGGCCGGATTACTGTCCATGTGAGGAACTGTCTATCATACTTGTGAGCTTCGGAACACTGTCAGTCGGAAAAAATACCTTCAGGCTTTTGACCGTTTGGATTACTGTCCTAAAATTATATTATGTATGCAGATAAGCAAATTAGGCCCCATTTAGGCCATAACATGATGCCCACCGGTAATAATGCTTTATCATGTTGATGCCAATTTTGGCATGAACTGGCTTTGGGGTTGATTTTAGTTTTGCTCAACTGAACTATGCTGATAAACGTGAGATGCATTAAAACTCCCGTGTATGTAGTTTTCTTAGACATTGTTCTCAGTCTCCTGAAATTTCCCTGAAAATGTCTTAATATTCTTGTGGTTATCTTGGCATTTTTTATCTCTTCATGCTGATCTCCATCTTTTCACTTGATGTTTTTCCAATATGCATTAGATGTTCTGTAATTATTCTGCTGTTGTAATTCTATAAATACAGAATACAAGTCAAATTTAGAAAACATTTAGCGAAATATCATTTGCTATAGCCTTGCAGTCTTAACAAATTTTGTCTTATTTTAACTTCTCTGTTTTGGAACGTAGACAAGACAGATGATCTCTAGCTCTTATCCAACCATCTTATATATGTAGTGCTATCAATATATTCCCCCCTTAAGAAATAACAAATTGGTCTAAAATGTTTTACCATGTCGTACTTTATCCTGACATAAGCGAGATTTGTTTTCGCGCGGAGAGCTGGGGCTAAAATTGTGTCTCTGTATGTCACCGTATGCAGGCAAGGTTGGCATGCCCCTCTGTGTATACTTTAATAATGAAGAAGCATTGTAACTTGAAACTTCGATTTTAGGCGACTGTTGTCAAATTCTTCAACCAATTCCTTTTGTCAGATTTAAGTGTAATCTTTTGCAACCTTTGCAAGAAACCATCGGATATATGAGTTTTATTATAGCAGTGTATTTGTATAATTTTCAATAACAATAAACTGGCCCAAAATGTTTCACCAACTAATTGGCCATTTAGTCATTAGCAGACTTTATTCCCTTGGCATGGCTTGGGGCAACATTCTTCCCAAAGTGGCCGCATGCTTTTCGAAGAATAGGTGAGTCAGAGCACATTTACAAAACGATACGCTATGTCGCCTTCTTGTAGCACTAATGTACGTCATAAATGAGAAAAGAATTTTAACTATTTCCGAAACATTAAACCATGAAAGTGCTATGCTGTACACCGTAGTTAATATTGGAGTAGCTACTTTCTAATTTTCATCTAAAACT
>JANTCA010001405.1:14831-26519 GCA_024741275.1 Chironex yamaguchii
CTCGTACATGTTGCAGTAAGTTATATACGATGGAGCACAGCCCCTTGAATTTGTCTGATTTTGTCAGATTTTGTCAGTGAAAAACAAGTAGTTTCTGGTATTGCGATAGGTGGGTGTGTGACTGACTGACTGTACTGACTGAGATATGCACTTGTTAACCTCACGAAGTTGCTTTATTTTTTGAGAACCCACTGAATAGCCTATAGGCTTTGACTATTCTAATGTATGCTTCATCGGCCTTGCTTTGTTGGTGTGACCACTCCTTGCGATCGCTTACGCTGAGAATTAAAGAGTGTTGCTCTTGACACTTCACTTGACATGTCTGGAGGTAGATTTCAACAACAATCGTCAACTCCAAAGTCGTTCATTCCAAGGCCATGCGCTTTTGACCACATTAGCCACAGAGTGCTGTATATAAGATCTTAGTTTAACTGTAATCTTACATCGTGCTTTGAATCTTTTTAGGCCCAATATGAGACATTCCAAGTTCAGGAGTCGGTTTTTCAACAAGCTGTAGATTCCAGTCAAGAGGTCACCCGCATTGTTGCAAAACAAAGCGGTGACACAACAGAAGTGCAAAAGAAAGTGAAAAACACTGCGCAGAAATGGAGATCTGCACGTGACAAGCTTTTGGAGAAGCGGACAAAGAGCCAGCTGACTTTAAAGAATACTGTTCAGTTAGTAAGTGCATTGAACGAAATCGATACATGGACCAATGCAACGTTGACCACCATCACCAACATAGGTCCTGGTAGCGGATCCCCGGAGGAGATCAAGAAACAGGTTGTGCAGACTGAGGTACGTTTTATTAGAATTGCTCAAACTGAAGTAAAATTGGTTATTTGTCCTCTTGCATGCTGCCGTCTGGTAATTACCACTGTTCTCACTTGCAGGTATGTTAGGTTTGCCACCAGGTGTGAGAAATACTAGTCTGTGGAGTTCCTATACAGCTAAGCTACTTCGACGCGGCCCTTGCTTCGGAAATTTTGCCCTTCTAACACAGATAGTCTTCTCGTAACGAATTTGACATAAACTATTTAAACGTTTTCACTACGTATTCATTTTTATGCTATAATTCTTCGTAGGCTATCCAAGAAGAGGTGACGCGACAACTTGCAAAATTGGAGACTGCGAAAGTTTCTGCTGAGTATCTTGTGGAACATAACCATGACAACCCGGAATTTGTAACGAATGTAAAAGGAAAAATCGCCAGAACGAGGCAACCATTGGAAGAGATGTTGGTGATTTTGACAGAGAGAAAAACAATGTTGCAAGAAGTACTCATGAGTACACAGCAATATGAAGCTACTTTGGACAGTGTTATGGAGGAACTTGACAAGCTTGAGAAGAGACAAGTAAAACAAGGATCCGTTAGTGTGAAGTGGAAAGTCTTGAAAGCCCAAGCGGATGAGCAAAAGGTAAGGAATCATTTTTTTCGCATTTAGATTGGAGGCAAGGTATATAGGAGGCCATGTGTGTCTGAAAAAGGGAATGTTACTAAGTCATGGCGTTAAAAAGCAACTGGTGGTATGTGATGTAGTTTATAAGGAATGGTTTCGTATCGTTTTCCTCTTATGAATTGGTGGCCTGCAAAACTAGGCGATGAGGCAACTTGATAAGCCCCGGCCAGTAAGTAAGGACCAAGTTGTGTCCTGCATGGCAACGCATCGAACCGCTTAATGTCGCATCCTGTTTGAATCGGTGTAATTTTGACAACCATGGAAACGTTAACTGCAGTAATCATTTTACACACCTGAATTGCCGAATGATAGCACTGTTAGCTGGTCGCATCTTGTTGCATTAATTTTCGCTTACCTATATTGCGCACACATCCAGGTATTTCTGACGTTTCTGTGTCAACACATTTGTCTTTCTCTTTTTAACAGATCATAGAAACCGATATCAATGGACTGAAACCAGTTTATGACAGGCTTATAACGTCGGGCAAGAAGGTTGCCAAAGACACGAAGCCCGGACCGCAGAAGGATGCATTAACGCAGCAAATTAATGAAATTGTTGATCGCTGGCACAACATAAACGAGCGATCGACGAGTCGGCGAAAGACAATTGACAAGATATCACCTGTATCAGAGAAACTCTGGGGAAGTAAAACATCGATTGAGGATTGGATTGTTGAAGCAAGGAAGAAATTTTCCGAGTCATCTCCAGTTCCGACAAACCTCGAAGATCTGGCGAGAGAGGAAAGGACAGTTGAGGTAACATACGTCGACTACACTGAATTTATGGTTTATGAGCAAGGTTGTAATTATTAAAGGTTTCAAGAGTTGTTGCTGCAAGTGTCAATTCAAGTATTCATCACCTTTTGGTTAGCTTAAGTAACGTTTCTGTCTTGACCCGTATCGTCTGAATTGCCTTACTGTAAAGAAGATTTGCATTCAATGATATTCGTTGGTATCAGGAATTGGTTTTGGAATTTGTTCCGGAATTTGGTGGTGGCACAAAACGTGAAAAGCATTTCTAGCACCGATGTTCTCTTTTATGCTAAATAGGTTTTTAAACAACGCTTTTTACGACTTAAACCTGTAGAATTATGGTTGCAACTAAATTGTCGAGGTGTATAACCGAAATGTTGTTTTGGTTTGTATGTAGAAGAGCATGATTCACTTTTTAAGGTGCTTGAAATCCTTAACTTGATTTCTGACTATATTGTAGAGGCTAGCTATCTAAATGAAGGATTGTACCTATCCAAATGTTTCGTTATTTGGCAAATAAGGACTGGCCAAGGCGTAACTCAAAAAGAGTAAAATTGTGTATCACATTCTAGGTGTTCTTACTGCAAAACTGCAATTTGTATATTGATATAAGTATTGATATTTTGCATTCCAGCCAGTCAACTGGAATAATCGATCTTTTCAAGAAGACATTTGATCTCAATAGTAGGCACTATCCGAGCTACTAGGATGGTAGGAAGTAATCATTTTACTTTACTGTTTTTCGAATAGTGACTAGATAGCCAAATAATGACTATCTGTTATTCCTTGGACAGCCTTGGTTTTTGGCACACCATGTACTTAAACTTGCATCGCTCATTATGGTCCTGAGCACCGTTACACTCTGCTTTCATTCAGATCATCGTAAGATAAATAACTAGGCTGTTGACTACCGAAGAAAGGGACATTAAAGAGCGCTAAATCTTGTTTCGTTTTCTGTTTGATCCATAGGAGTTTGCTAAAGTCGTTTCGTTACATGAGCCTCATATCATAGACTTAAACAAGGTATCTAAAGACCTGTTCAAAATTGCGAATACAGAGCAAGTGACCGCAGATGTGTCTGAAACAGAGAGAGACATGGATCTAGTCAATGACCGCTGGGCAAAACTGAACAAAGATCTCAAAGAGAGGAAGACCCGAATTGAAAATCTGAAGCACCAAATATCTCGTTATTCTGAGGCTGTGAAACCGCTTGAAACGGTACTTCACTACTTTATCGATGCATTGGAAATACGACCGTCGTTTGGGACGGACACGAAGAAGTCGACGACGGAGTTACAACGGGTTGAGGTGGGTAACTCTTCATTTTTTGCAGTTACATTTTAATGACTCGCCCTTGAAATGTCGTTTCCAGCTGGTTTTTTTGGTTTTTCTTCAATAATCTTTTCTAAATTTTCGACAGGATCTCGTCAAAAAATTGGTTTCACACGAGCCCGAGTTGAAAGCAATTAACAAGATAAGTGTCGAGTTACAAAGTGCGATTGAGTATTGTGGAGGAGACACTACCAATGTCAAGAAGTCGACTGATGAACTGAATACTCGATTTAAACAAGTACAAGAACGACTAAATGAGAGATGGGATCACCTTGAAAAGATCAATCGCGTTCTTATTCAGTTTACCAGCATCATTTACGAGAGTGAAACCTGGATTATTAAGGCTACGGATGTACTTTCAAGAATGGGCGCGGTCAGTAAAAAGCCGGAAGAGATTAAAGAACAGATACCGAAAGTTGACGTAAGTTTAGTGAGGTTATCATAGTTAGTGTAAGATGTCCGAGTAACGAAAGACGTTAATTCATGTAATGGGAAAGGTTAATAAGGTACATGGCCTTCACTGGTACTCAACCACCCTCCCCTCCCCCCCCCCAACTTTTACTTACTCTGGAGTTACTTTGCCAACAGATTTACCGACTTATTGGTAATAAAATGTTACCACCTTCCCGCTTCGTTGTGTAGGTCTTTGGGTGGATAACAGAGTTACTTTTCACATTCTAAAAGACATTGCAAGTTCCAAATAGCAGAGAAGACAGTTTCCAAAATTTCTTTCTTGCTGTCGATGTGCCCATCTAAATTTTGTTAAAGCCTCGCGTAGGGTCATAAATCAGACGGAAAAGTCGTTATGGTATTACCAGTTCCTTGCAATCTAGAAAATAATATTTATTTGTAAATATTTATTATGTTGTGAGGCATTAGGCTGTTTTTATAGATCAGTCATCCACAAACCAAAGGTGGCATAGTTATGTCCCGTCGAGGTCCGAAAGTAGTATGAACCTTCGCTATGGCAGTGAGTGAGATAATTATAGGACATATTAAAAACTAATTAGTGGATGACCAGTGCTTATTTGGTTAGTTATGCTGAAAATGCTTAAGAGCGAAAATGACATCAAAGCTTTTGAAGTCGGAAATTTGCGTTTTTCTCGCCAAATGTTACATCTTTAATGATTATTTCTTGCGTTTTATCCCTAAGGCACTGTATTGTACGTAACTATCATGTCTTTTATTTCAAACAGGTTTTGCTCGAGGAGATTGTTTCCGTTAAATTTTCCTTGATTTCTGCGGAAGAAAATGGCAAATGGCTGACTGAACGGTGTACATCTGATAAGAGTATGCGTGTTGAAGTGCGTACAGCCCTTTCAACCACCAACGGTGCTTTGGATAATTTAGAGGAGAAGTTGACGGAAAAGAAAGCGAAATTGCAAAACACTCTCATCCGTTCGCAACAATTCGATCGCGCATTTGGGGACTTCAATGACGGATTGGTTTCTATCGAGTTCCAAGTTGGTCGTCAAAAACCAGTCAATCCAAATTGGGAAGACGTTTCCAAACAACAAAATGCGCAAAAGGTAAGTCATGGTTTGTATTTTAAAATCGTTAAAAGTGACCTAGGATTCTTATTATTTGCTTGTTTTGCTTTGTGCGAAGGGACAAATTTCTTGAACAGTCATTTTGTACAAAACTTGGAAATCGCCTTCGAAATTTGCGACATTGCGCTAAAAACATGCTTCAAAGCTTTTTGCGTCAGACACCCCAGAGTATGAATCGTTAGAAAGGAAAGTATATGTACATGGCAACCTTTTTTATACGAAAAATGTATAAAAATTAGTCAATCAAAAACAAGCAAGGAAAAAACAAAGAGAAAATGAAGAAACAAAACATTGGAAGAGTCCAAGTGAAAAAACGAACTCTTTTTGCCTACAGAGTACTGGTTTTCTTGTTTATAGACAGACTCCAATACACTTGGATGAAAGGACCATCTAGCTGTGCCACTTATCGGAAAATTATAGTAATTTTTGCGCAGTCTGAATTTTCTAGTAAACGTTTGGCCTATGGCAGAATCGTATGTTATGGCAGTCATTTTCGCTTTACAAGCGCAAGATTTGTTCTCTAGGAGGAATTTAAGGTAGTGGAAAGACGGCAATTGCCTTAGTGATAAAATTTGGGTAAAATTCCTGTTCTATTGCCCTGTTAATATCATTTTTGTAAAATTTCCTGTTATATTGCTCGCTTGTTTCTGTAGGCCTTGGTAAAGGAGGTGAGATCGCTTAGTCCAGTTTTTGAACAGCTCATGAAAACTGCTGTCCACACAGTCGATGCTATGAACCCCGGTGACGACAAAGACAATTTGCATCAAAAGGTTGATGATGTGAAACATAGATGGGAAATTGTTACAGAAAAGATCTTCAAAAGAGATGAAATCGTTGACTTTATATATCCATCTGGGAAAGAGTACTACAGTCTTAAGACAACACTAACGGGGTGGCTCGCGGATGCTGAGCGCAAGTTAAGCAAGACGAAGAAAGTGGCAGTAACTATGGAAGATCTTGTTGATCAAAAACGATCCCTAAAGGTTTGTCAATTTAATGTGTTGAATAATTTGTTAAATATCATTTTATTTTCTTTGATGATTGTGCTTATGCTCTGAAGTAGAAACTTGTGACCGGGAATTTCATTTATGACGTAAAATTTGATATTTGGCATGCAGTTGACTTTTATACAGTTAAATGCCTGTTTGAAGATAGGGATGTAAGCCTTGTCATACCTTTTCTAGAAGTAACACTGGATACCCTGCCTACAGCTGTTTTTCTAGTATATGGTTTCTGGTATTTACTTCAGTTAATGCTGTTGGTTGGGAAGCTAGGCAAAGTCTCTCACAGAACAAGGTTGTTGTCCAAAACAGTTTAAATCATAATTGTCTGCGACGTATGTCCCCTTTGCGTAATATTAGATAGGGTACAAAATCGACTTTTAACTTGCTGTAAGACGTTTCTGCCAAATTACGTCTTTGGGACAGGTTCTAGTAAACCTCTCAGTATTAGAGAACTGTAATCTGAAGGTTGCAGTATATTATATCGCACCGAACCAGGGCTTACTAGAAGCCAGAACGCGGAGGTAAGGGTATGTAGGATTGGTTGATGAAGACAATTTTTATACCCTGATTAGTTCTGTCTTTTCAGTACAGAGCTTTTTTGATTTAGAGCCACTACTTGTGTCATTATTACTCGTAATTTTTTGAATTGTCTTATTTGATATTGTGGGGCACATAGACCTTATTATTGCTACTTGATTAGTTTTGTAGATGTTTGTGTATAGCATATGTTCTCATTCCTACAGACGTTGAAGACTGAAGTGGAAACCCATAGACCAGTGCAAGAAGCGATGCATGATACGGTTTCGACATTGATTAGAACATGTAAAGATTATCCAGTTGAGGTTAATGGCATTGAGCCACTGCAAGATGATGTGGAGAATGTTCAAAAACGCATAGAAATGCTGCTTTCAGGTGTTGATCAATTGGAAGAAAACGTTACGAGTTTGAGCGAAAAACTTTATGATTATTATCAAGCCCATCACAAAGCAAATCAAATATTAACTGAAGTAGAAGAAACGCTTACTGATGAACAGTCCTTTGGTATTGATGAAAATGTTGGCAACCGGGAGTTGACCCGAGTTAAGGTAAACTCTTTGTATTCTGTTGCGAAGATAAAGGTTTCAGTTGAACAACAGTGGTTGCGAGGTTATAACTAGTATTATTGATATAATAAATGCGTTTTGCATGACTTTTTCTTGTCAATTCAAAAGATCCGACTTTGAATTGATGTCTGCCGCTTTGTTAAAAGCCCAATGCAGCGAAATGCGAATGGTTGAGATAAAGATCAGAATTCGATAAACATAGAGAAGCAGAGGAGCAATCACACGATTATTAAATTAGTAACCTTGATAGCACGAGTTTGGGTGTTGTTTTTTGTTGTTTATTATGCTCTTCGTCCCCCTTAATAGATAAGAAGCAAAAGATAACATTTGCAACTTTACCACCCTGTTGAAAAAGACAACGATCCATCCACGAATTTCGACCTACAAGGCCTTAGTTACGGGACAGAATCGTTCTCTTGTTCAAAAATGCAGTAAAGTTACAAATTTTATATTCTACTGGGTACAAACTAGCCCCAGGACAAAACATTATTGTTACTCATAATCTATCCCTGTTAAGAAAAAGAATCGTGTTCGGTAGAATGGACACAAGTTTTTTTCCAACTGAGTCACGGTTTTTCGGTGATTCGCAGCCGAATGTCGAATGGAATGGTAGTCCACGTTTTGCGTAAGGCCAAAACGTTTTAATACTTTTGTGATTTTTGTTGTAAATAGTGATAATTATTGCATTTCTCGCTATGTCAATCACCTCTCCAGTCAAGCACCTCCGTAGAGACACGGGTTTGGTTTGATAAGTTATATTGACAATATTTGGGAGGAGTACACGGCTGAGTTGAAACACTTGTGCCTCTGTACTAAAAGTTATGTTTATTTTTAAATGATGATTGAACGGTTTAAGGGTAAATCTAAATCACGCATAAAATCGACTAAGATCAGAATTATGTACGAACAGGATGAGGAAAGCTTAAACACTACACTTTCATTTATTTTTCTAAAATCGCTGTTCTGTTAAAAACTGATACAATGCGACAGTAATGTAAATTTCTGCATTGTAACCGACATCTCTGTTATTGTAAAATTAGTGAGCAATACATTCCTACGAGGTTTCTCGTTGAGTATGTGGAGAAAAGCATGTAAGTTTAGTTTGTGTTGCTCTTTTTGCAAAAATTTAGTAAGTGGGCTTAATGGCTGAAATGCCTTAATATCGAATCTCCAGGAGATAGATAACTACTAGTGTCTTTACAGTCGTCTTGTCTGTAGCGCAAATTTGCGTCTCCATTAACAACTGGAGTCGGTCGATTGGTATTGTCTCCGGGCATGCGCTTACAGAGTTTCTCTCGCCAACTGCAAAAAGCAGGAAAAGCCTCGGGATTTTATTTTGGTGTCACTTGACTTTTGTCATCCAATAATAATTTGGTTTATCATACTTTTAAGAAGCAGCAAGATCCCAAATTCATAACATTATTGACGTAACATGTTTGTGAGTCTCTTTTCATTTTGTCTCGGGTGTAGGAACTCCAGACTGCGGTGATCGAGGCCAAGCGAGATGTTGAAGACAGCAACGTCAAGTCGCTGTATTTAGAGGCTGCAATTGATAGACTTGAGGGTGATAGCACAACCATCAAAGAAAAATCCAAGGAATTAAACAGAAGACTCAAAAGGATTGATGATGAATGTCAGAGACAGAAGACCGACATTGACAAGAAGTTAAAGGTGTTAGAGCAGTTTTTGAAAACTGTGGAAGAGGTTCGTCAGTGGTATATCACAGCAACGGAAACATTCGTTGGCATTGGTTCTGCTCAACCTCAGGCGCAGCAAATCAGAGAGAAACTCTTGTCTCTAGCGGTAAGGTTCTCTTCTCTTGTAAACCAGCTTTTATTGAATAGATCTAGTCCATTCCCATTTCGGTTTTTCAAGACCGAAGACTACACAGACGTGCAAGCACAATAAATCCCACGGCAGAGGGCTGGTTCACAAGCAGTACTGTGTGTTTTGCTCATGAATATTTTCCGTAAATGTCGAGTGATAAGGACGGGAGTATTTTGTGCCATTTTTGAAGGTTCTGGAATGATCCGGACATAGACCCATAGCCTACCACAAGCAAAGCAAACACCAAGCTTTTTAGAGTGTTTTTTGTGTATAGTATTTGTGTTTGGTTGCAAGGGTAAGTATCAAGAGGGTCGTCGAGATATTGAATTTGATGCCTTCACTTTATGTACCAGTGGCCTGCTCCTACTTCAGATGCTTACGGGAAACGAAGATCTTGCGTTTATGGTGATGTCGTTCGCCATGTTCAGATTCGGCAAACCATCATGGTTCCATAAAACTGGATACTTAGTTAGTGTACCAAAAGGTATATATTTACTGTCACTGAAGGGCAGTTGAAACACCCTCGTCTTTCGTATGGGATATCTGATCATGTACAGAAAGGTAATAAGATGACAATGTATGCTGCTGTAGATCTTTTTCCTCGACGGTGATTGCTCGTTTCAAATAGCAACTTCCGCTTTCTTAGAGCCATTGCTTTATACTTCGTATACCATCGACGAGAAACACATAGATTCCCCTTGCATGAAAATTTTTCTTGCGCTCGTGTACAACATTAAGTTTCGGATGTCATGCAAAGGGACCAAATAGATTTATTTCTCGTGTAGTTTGAAATAAATCAATTGGAGGCTTAGCCCTTTTAAAGTCCATAGTGATAACCGCCTTTCTCCTCTCCACATGATAGCGTACTTTGATTAGGGATCACAACGAACATTAACGTTTTTTTCTAAATCGATTTAAATTGGTTCATGTACCTGTGGAAATATATATTGCGAACGTTTTTGAATTAAGAAAAAAATGGAAGAGCACTTTGAATTGTCATGAATGACATAAGACTAATATGTGCATGCTTAAAGAATACCTTTTTCTGACCTTAGTGCTAGACCCGCTTATGATGAGTACTTGCCCCTGACACTCTCTGAAGGCACTTACCTAAGTGTAGTCCACTAAAGTGTAATTTGCCGTGAGCATTACCTACATAGATTGAAATTTAAGAATGCTAGTGTATGCGTCCCTTATGTTAAAGGAAACAAAAGGTATGCTTGAAAATTCAATAACCCTTTTTGTAAGAGTTAAAGCACGGGGAAATCATCGCATAGCTTTGCAGAATTGAGACAAGGAAGTCGAATTTAAGGTTGCTACATCGTTAATATGATGTCTAATATGTCCAGGATTTTGGCAAAACATGAGTCAACCTGTGCTTGGTAGCTGACGGACCGATCCGGTGAACACTGCTGCCTTCTGTACCCGTTTGCAGTCATGCTGACATTTGTGTATCGCGCGGAATTTGTTTAAATTCATTATTTTCATTTTTATTCAAAATAACTGGGCTTTTTTTATCTCACTTTATCAGGCACTTGAGGACGATCTTAATAGAACGAGACCCAGACTTCAAGCAGCTCAGGATGCAGCTACTTGGCTGATCGAAAACAACGCTGATGACATCGTCACGAAAAGTGAAATACGAAATAAGCTTGCACAAGTGACTGAACCATTCAATAACCTTGCTGATAAGATCAACGATAAACAGAATGACTTCAATGCCATTCTGGTGCGATCGCAAGATTTCCAAGAAACCTACGTTGCATTCTTGGAAGAGGCCGTGGAATTAGCTGTGCGATTTGGTCGTTTGAGGCCGTTGTCTGTGCAGTATGAGCGACTTTGGAAACAGGTGGAAGAATTTGAGTCATTAGAGAAGGACGTAGGCCAGCTGCAGCCACTTTATGAACAAATAACAAAAGCATCACGGGTCTTTAAAGAACAGGTTGACAAACCCCTGCAGGATGAGATCGACTCTAAACTACAGGAGATGATACAAAAGAAGGATAAGGTCGATACTTTGATCAGGGAACGCCGAGATGACATCACGCGTCTTGTGCTGGTATCTAAAGAAACACTGGAAGCGATAAATACTCTCCGCCCATGCGTAGAGACACTGGAGAACGCACTGGATGCTGTCCAGCGGGTGCCAGGGACACAAGATGAGTGTGAAAAGCATAAGAGACAACTGAAGGTAAAGTGTATATATATATATATGTATGTATATGTATGTATGTGTGTATATATAAATATATATATATTATATATTATCAATTTGCAACGTGACCTGAAGCAAATAATTCATTGCTGTTTTACCGCTTTTTATCTGTTGGAGGTTCCATTGGTGTCATCAGCAGTAGCAGTACTTTATATGGCATTGCTTGTAGTGCTTTCTCCACAACCTTTGATACAATTTACGTTAATCTTGTTTACTTCTTACGCGACTGTACAGGAGACAGTCAAGGCAAAAGACTTACATCTTACGAGGAATTGGAAGCTGCCACTATGATTTCAATTTATATTTTCTATCAAGAGACGCTAGTGGACTTATCGTCTTTACAGCGCTTGCCCTTGTCATTCTGTATTTAATTTGATTTAGGCGACGATGTCGGTCAGACTAAACGGAGGCCTCGTCACATACGTCATTCCTTCCCGAGACTGT
>JANTCA010001406.1:0-12029 GCA_024741275.1 Chironex yamaguchii
TAGATAGATAGATAGATAGATAGATAGATAGATAGATAGATAGATAGATAGATAGATAGATAGACAGATGGATGGATGGATAGATAGATAGATCGATAGATAGATCGATCAAGTATCCATCGTATAAATCGATGCTTCTCAACCTTTTCGTTTCTCCTCCCCACCTCCTCCGAGGCTGTTGGTTCGCCACTGTTTACCTCAACAAGGTGGTTGGAATAAAAACATGGGGGATAGAAAATTCGGGAAAAATTTATTAGCTTGGTCTGCCCAGCAATTATATACCCAAGGGTACTTTTATTTATTCAGAAACCCCCATAAATTTTATCTTGAACAATTATGAGCGTTTATTCGTGACAAACAGTGGATAAGCATTAAGTCAACGAGCATTTTCAAAAACAGTATCCATCTTCACAAAGAGATGCCATGTACCTATAGCTGCAAAGTCAATGGGACCTTTGAGCCTGATCATGTTTAGTGAGGGTCTGGACATTGGGAATCTATCGGGTGAGTCTTGGACGTAAATTCCCACAATTGATGATGTCCAGACAAATTGTGCGTCACTGCACTGAAAGCGCATTCAACAAGATATACAATGAGTGCTCACACCATGATGAAAACTTTTGCATGATGCATCTGTTCTGAACGTCTCAAAAGACTGTCACTTGTTTGCAATCAGGGGAATAGGTGTTGCGGTGTAAAGATCCTGGGTCAGCAGCCAAGTGTGTGCTGTTTCAAAAGTATGCTTGAAGTTTTGTAGGGAATTTGCAAATGTTTGACAAATGATAGTAGTCTCAAAAGAGCACCCAGAATTTCAGAGCACGTAATGCTGTAAAAGGAAATTAAGGTTCCAGGAACAAGCTCACTTCACTACAACCGTTTATGAACACCAATATTTTAGTTATTGAGTTTGTGGTAACAAAAGGCTCCAAATTTCACACCTCTCCGATGTGGGGGGGGGGGGGGGAGCTCCCTAAGATCGGCTGCCTCATCTTTGTCAAATCACTATGGAATTGAGGAAAAAGAACTTTTGGAAGTCCACCTAATATTCAGATGGGGTGGCCGATCTTAGGCACTACTCATTGTAGGCATCTTTGTACCTCTTACTCACCTCCAAATCCCCCTTTAGGTCTCATTTACCCCCAACTTCCCCCCTCAGCTTCCAATCCCTCCCAATTCTCACTTTACCTCTCATTCACTCCTTGGTCCTGATGATTCTCCCCCCATTCTTTCTTCAGTGCAAATGCAGCCCTGTTCAGAGTCCAGTTGAACACTGGTCTAGACTTCGCATGGGACAATCGTATGACACAGCAGTCAAGTCCTCTATTAAAAGTGGACCAAACAACACCTGATGTATCACTTTCTGGATTACACAAAATTTGTTCATTAGTTCTGGACAGTTTGAGCCAGATAGACTGTGAATCTGCTCTTTGACACATGACATACTTTAAAGCTGTCACCTATGCCAAAATAGTAAAAGAATGAAACAAAGCAATGAAGTTACTGAATAACAGAATTCATTTCTCACAGTACTCTACAAGCTTTAAACTAGAAATCATTAACTTATGATCGATGATAATGATCGATAGGATTAATCTGGATACTGTTCTTAACAATTATCATAATGACGCTAATATTACTGGTCGATAAAATGCTGATAATATTTGTGGGGAATATTATGACAACAATGACGACAATAAGTACGAGGTATGGCCCCAATAACGGTAATAATGATAATGATCATGTTAATTTTTTGGTGAGTTGTCGATAGGTAATAATGTTTATCATAAAAATGCAGGTCATTATCCTGATGATGATGATGATGATGATCATGCTCATAATAATGACGACAACGATAATAATAATAATAATAAAAATAATAATAATGATAATAATGATAATAATAATAATAATAATAATAATCTTGCTACTAATAATGACGACTACCATGGCAATAGTGCTGAAAACAGTAACGAGAAATGCAAATCTGCTACGTTAGTCTACATTCTTTCTCAAATTTTGCATTCCATTGAGAAAGAAAAACGATTTATATTCATGTTACATTTTGCAGCTTTAGTGAAGCAAGCTACTATCAGAATAGGTCTCCATCAGCTTTCAAAATTGATAAATTTACGATTTTTTACGTGTAATATCCGACAAGCTCAGACATTACCCGCAGTCCTATTAAAAGGTTGTCTTGATAACACACAGCTTAGCAAACGCTACTTATAGAAAGAATATTTGTATGTCAAATATATAATCCATGCCATAAACATTTCATTCATTATCACGCAGATTGTTAATCATTTGCTCTGGCTTAAGTCGGCGTTAATTTCCTAATCATGCAGGGTAAACTTGGAAACTTGCAAAAATAAGTAGCAGCTTAAGCGTTCATAATTTATGAATCACTGTATGTAACATAATTTTTATCATTAATTGGTAAAATCAAGCTTTGCAAGTAATCACTTCATACATGAACCGCTAATTCTTAAGTTTTTCAGATTTTGGCTCACCATGTCATCGTTTCCTAAATCAAATCTAAAATTTTACTGAAAATTTTGTTGATACAAAGCCAAAAGGAATGATCCATCCGTAACAATATATTGTGTCGTTTCTAGTCCTTACGAAAAGAGTGGTGATTATACTTGGTCTAGATGAAATATGCGGCACCCTATGAAAAATTAAAGTCTTTGAGGATAACTTAGAAAACCTAATGAAATTGTTTAAATTTGCCCCCAGAAAAACACCAGTTAGTCATTTGAACAAATGCATTGACTAATTCAAAGTGTAAGATAATATAAATTGTTCTCCACTTTTGTTTTAGGATAGCTAAACAACTGTTCTATTACGATCTAAGCCAAATTTGACCAACTTCTATAAAAATGAACTCGATTGGATAAAAGAACACGTGAGTTTGTCCTGTTAACTTCTGTGAGATACCATAAAAGCAGTATGTCATAGTCTATTGCCTTGAACAACGAACGGCCAATTATGTTACGAGAATGAAAAATAGCCTTCAGATTTGTCCATTGCATTAATAAACGGAATGTCAGCGGCTGGAGATTTATAATGTAATTTACGTTTGGCCAGGTAAGAATCAGAGTTTAACATCGAATGTCCTCTCTCTCTTTACAACAGTAAACATCAAGAACAAAGCTATTCGATTTTACAATGTGTTTCAGATCGTAAAAAGCTTCTAAGAAGACTGAAGCTTTTGATCCCTAAAGAAAGTAAAGAGTATCACAAAAAATACATTTTAATGCCCTCGACATTGTGATTTGGCTGTTTCCAACCGAAATCCAGTTTTTTGCATCAGTTGAGCAGTCTTACAATGAAATATTCCTGGTCATTGACATTTCTGTATTTGTATCAGATCTTCAAATATTACTTAACATTTGCAAACAAGTCTAAATTCCGGGTAAAGATAGCATTGTTAATGTAGTTGGAAAACGAACTCTGATTGATTGATGTTTTCCAAATTTCTTCACTAGGCACAACTTGGCCACGAAATTTTCCTGATGGTCCTATAAAACCATGCAAAAAGGGCTCCTAAAAGTAAGCCGGAAGAAGTTTGGGAGTATGGTGATTTTCACAAGCATCATTAAATGGCATCCAGGCGTCTGCAATGTCCTAGAGAACTTAGTTAACAAACAAGAACTATCTTTTCACCTAGAACGTTTAGTCAATTCACTTCATAGACTTGCTATATCATTACCTTAAGAAGTTAATGCCATTGTATTTAAATGTGGGTTACATTTTTCATGAATTTAAAGCAAATCACGGGCACGTTTCCAATCATGAAATCCACTTGCAAACTTACTCACTGTAGCCAAAATCAACTTATATACACAAAGCAGGCACGGATCCAGTATAAAATCTGACCTATTCACAGGTTGACAATAAAAAAGCATGCCACACCCTTTTATTTTAAATGCCTAAATGTTTTAATGTTTCTGAAATATAATAGGTTTAATGAGCTTCTTGGCTGCTGGCAATAAACAAAAATGTTCATCACCAGCATAATAGAAAGGTTTTGAGAACAAAAACTGAGGAAACTTTAGGCATCAACAAATATTTATGAAAAACCAGCGACTCTGGTCTGATGGATGAAAAATGTTTGACCACAATAAAAAAATTAAACTTTATGGCAATATATAACAAAGTCTTACACGGCAATATAGCATTACTTAAGGACATAAAGCACTAAAAAGGAATTAATAGATTATACATGACAAAATATTTTGATGTCCAGTACAGACATTCGGAAGGGAGGATGCATTTCCGCGTATTATACCGGTCTTTTCCCAGTGATAAAGCAATAGAGTTAAAACTTGAATTTCGGTTATTACCTATCTGCAAAACAATTCCTATTTGGCTGCTAATTTTGCTGATTGGTCAATATCTTCATCTTAGTTGATAAATAAAATTTTACCTATACTTGTTCCAAGTTTTGCAGAGGTAACGTACACATGCATTGCTCGGGCTCTTGCCCTTGCACGTCTTAATACGCTTTAGAGGTACCCAAGCGTTGGCTCTTCTAGCCATTAAGCTCTCTAAAAACATGAAAATTCAATCTTACAATTTTTCGTCGTATTTATTGTATTCAAATCCTTTCTGGCATGAAACGTTGAAATTATATTCAAAATGCATACCTCCCAACTTTTAGAAACTAATAAGTTCAATATGATATTACTAGTTTCCCCATAATGAAGGCCTTCTTCGATACTTTGAAACCTGATCCACTCACTGTCAATAACACAACAACCGATGTTTCTAAGCCTACGTGTGCTCTTTGATGCACCATGCCTTCCCTTTGAACGCTTCCATATGCCTTTGGAGTACCCACTCCCTCCTCAGGGCGTACGTAATATTTGAATGGTCTCTATTGACAACTGATAATAGTCTTCCCATCTGAGATTAACTAGATGCTTGGGCTGTTGAAAACATTCCACTTCTTAAGACAGAGTGTTCTTGCTTTGTGGGTATCTTTTTTTAAATCATCGACGACAATGTCAAGGTCAAGCATTTTGGCTCACAATGATCGTGGAACTTTTCAGGCATGTGTCCGTCATTCTACTCCTCATGTATTTTTGACAATTTGCATTGTGCTGAAGGACCTCTCACAAGAGACTGGCACAATGCAAGAAATAATAATAAACCAATGAAGCTCGAAGAATGCATCTCCCAAACGGCAAGCCACAACAGAAAACTCAGTGAGTCCATCTGGACGATTTGCTGCCTCCTTTCTTGCTAGCAATCTTTCCACAGTTCGGACCTCAATCTTCAGATCTTCTATATTACTTTGGTACATCTTGCCAAGAGGCTCAATGTATTTCCAGTTCAAAAAGACAACAGATCCTGGACTCAATGAAGCAATTCCTCTCGTTATACATTTGTTCTTTTCACTAAAGTGATGATGAAGCTCTAACAAGCAACTGTCTAATACAGAATAAAAAAAGGATGTCTTGAACTGGCCGGATAATCATCTCCTGTCCAACGTGTTATTAAAAACTGTCTCATCGAGCCTAATTGGCAACTGAGTAATTGAGTTCTGTTCTTTTTGCATACAGTCACAAGCCTTCTTGCAATGCTTTAAAAGTTCTCTTAAACAGACAAGCTAAATGCAAAATTTCCTGCTTATCATTCTACATAAACATCTGGTAGCAAAAACTCTCTCATGAACCTTCTCAAATTCTGCCAATTAGGTGTGCAGGGAAGACATTCTTGGTTAACTGTGTAGGCCCTTCCTCGAAGCTCTGAGAGATGTCACTGGGACAGTGTTGGTTGTTTATCTTTAACTTTTTACCCAAGTAAGCTCTCTGTGTCAGCTTTAGCCAAACCATTACTTTCACTCTCGCTATTACCATTATCATCCTCATCACCATTGGGCATGGCATCATTGTCAGACATGGGGTCATCATCGGACATAGGGTCATGTTCAAACTCAGACTGATCTCCTACTTCTATCAAAGCACTCTGGTGTTCATCTTCATCCACAAGATTTCCAGATTTTGAATATTCAGCTGTCTCTGTAGACTGAAACTGGCCAAAGGTTGCATAAATTTGAAAAACCTTGAGAAACTGACAGTATCTCCTTCTACAGTATCCCCTCGAGCTCTTCTTTGCTTGTTTCATTGCAGTAAAAGACACATCTTCAGAATCTGCCTTTCTTTTCAGGCCTGCATTAGCAGCTACAGCAAAAGGATTTGAAACTATTGCCTCACCTGGCTCACAAAAAGGAATCCATGTCCTCTGTCTCATGTAGTCACCATGGCAATTTTTGTTGTATGCATCTCCACAGTCTGATTTGAATTTCTCCATACACACCAAACACATAATTGTTTTTCTGTTCTTCTCCATTTGTAACTGATCAAGTTTCACTTCTTAAAAAACTTTAAAAGCGTCCTACTGACATAATTCAGTGGTCCCGTTTTATTGTTTTCGAAATAAACATGTTAAGGAGAACTGGTCAACTATTTCAACGGCCTATTGAAGCAAACAAAAGATCTATGGAACTCCACAGGAATCCCTCCTGTCCTCTGCCTCATACATGTTTTACGACAAGTGTGAACGTGTCTTCATAAACAACCTCGACGTCCCTGACTTGCGCGTCAAATAGAAATTGGTTCAATATGAAACAATCACTTTAGCGACTTCCCTGATTCTTGCGCGAATTGCGTGAACCAAGCTTCATTTGATGCCTTTCACGTTCTAGTACAATGGATCGGGCAATGGTTTTTCAATAAAATCTTCAAACAACAATTTTTCAGCTTCGGCAATTGCCGACAATTTTTTCTTTTTTTATGTTTGGCTGCCGACGAGGTCATTAGGAATTTTTGGCGGGCAGCTGCCCCACATGACACCCCCACAGCGCCATCCCTGACTAGTTAAATGGAAAAAAAACGCATTAGATGGACTCCGATTTCAGGCCGTCCTCTGAGTCAACAGGGGTAGCTTATTGTTTACAAGACCTCCATTGATGTGAGCGGACGTTTGCTCAGTGTGATGAAAAGCGTTCTGCAAGAACAGATTTACTTTTTGTTTGAGTCATTAGGCGAGAGTTGACTGTCAACCAATGCCTTTTACTCCGTTAACATTACAAATCTACCTTTTGATTACAATTTTTTGGACGAAGCAATGGTTCTTGATCAACAAAGCAGACTAACGGCATTAGAGGCACTGTCTGTTGCAGGTAAGAACTGAAATGTGTTCTCGGATTTTCCTTCCTGAATTTTGGGCTTGTGTGAATAAAGTTTACGTTCTGTTGGCACTCTAAGGGCAGATAATAGTTAAAGAGTTGCCAATGCCTTCAGTATTGGTTTTTAAATCGTCAATGCTTGTACGGTAATCAATCTACGGTGATCCTTCGGCAATCACTCCGTGCCATATGCAACATGTGCGCAAAGAACAAAACCTATGTTTATGTTGATTTATTTGACATTTTCCATCAGAGGGTTACGCAGTGATCATGCTCAATGGCATGATTTTTAGAACCCATCTACACGAGAGCAAACCACAGGTCTTCTTAGGATTGAAAAAATTATCACCTTTTCAATGAGTAACGCTACCCGTGTATTTGATCATTTTTAGCCACTGGCCTAAGCACAATTGTTCGAACATATGAAAGAAGCCGCCTGTCCAAGTTGAGTACCTTAGTGAGGCCATCAATGGTCTTATTTCTATCGCTTAATCACCACTGTCACGATGAATTAGATTATCCTACAGGTGCATACAAGTCAACCACTGATTCACATGGACTTGGTGTTTTTTGAGATCTCATGTACCCCTTAGCCTGCACTAGGTGGAGGTATAAGGACATTTCAAGCTCAAGTTAACATAAAGAGTGCGGATGTAGTTGCATTACCATTGCTTGAAATTTTTTAGTGTAAGGATTCTTGGTTGTTGACCTGTTTGAAGCCTGGACTGCTAGAGTATGGCAATTACACACCTGAGATTTTATTTGTTGAAGGCCCTGCACACCTGGTAAATGGAGTAGCAGGTGGTGTGTCCATACATCACATTTTACATGTGTCGAATAGAATTAGTGAATTAACTTCATGTAAAATGGAACATTTTATTGGAATTATCTTTGTGTGATAAATTATAGTCGAATACATTATTTTGATGCAACTCAGAAAGGTTGTTTTTTTAAATGAGTCAAAATGCTTAAATAAATGAATTAAATTAAGTTGTTCTCGAGGCTGATAGTGCATGCTATTCTTAAACTTATGTACCTCAAAATCAGTTTCTCTGACCACTCATGATTTAGAGTTTCCATGGTTACTTAAGTCTTGACTAACCCTCCATTCTGTGTGTCCTGTAAAATGATTCTATTTTATTTCATTTGGCATCAAATCTGACATTGTGAAGTCCCATTTATAGTTGCATCAAAGACGAATTTCAGTGTTGTTCTATTTGACACATGTGAAATGTGACTTGTGATCCAAGGCGTAGGTGCTTTGAAGTGCACACTTTTACAAGTGTGTAAACTTGCACACTTAAAACTTTGGTCTTGCGCACCTGGAATCTTGTTGGAATCTACCATACTCTGCAGTCTGGGCTAAGGCCGAAGGCATCAGGATCTTTCCATAAAACACAAAAGTGCAATAACATTTAATGCAGAAATGTGGAACTTTTACATCGAGTCTGAATACTTAAATATATCAAGTGGGGATTGTTAAGTGTGATAAACATGCCTTACTGCCTTGCTTGGCAAAGCTGCTTTGCTAGGTTTACTTTGTAATGACTGACAATGTAGTACAAATTGAGAACAACATGAGTGACAAAGACAAGTATTGAAAATATAGTAGCTCTAAGTATTGGTGTGTCATAAATCTAAAGCCATGAGGGTAAGTGTAGGCAAAAGGCAGAGAATAACAATATTCTAATTGGGTAATAACAACAAAACAACTACAACTAATTGCCAGTAAGCAATATTGATCAAACACAATCACTCTGTTTCAGCATAACACAATGTTCATATTGTAGAAATATTAGAGTTATGGCGGTCTTTGTAGCACACGCAGGATTAAAGGACATTAGATTGTTTCTAGCAAAAAACACAGTTATAAGCAGGATGATGAAATTACATATAAGAAAGAATGACTGGGCATTAAACAGCGGAGCAAAAAAACAGATTAACTCACTCAGAAAAATTACAGACACTGATATTACAGACAATAGCACAAAAGTAGCCCAAGCAAGCATAGATTTTTCACGTGATTATCAGCTTTCATTGACACATATCTAGAACCTACAATTAATTAATGCAATGCCACATGATTAGTAATATGAGCTACTATTTCAACATAATTAGTGACTCAGTACTGCTGTGTGATCTCGCTAACAACAAGCATAAAGCAGCATAGCATTGCACACCATGTTGCCCCCTTCCTGGATCAAACTACACCACAATGCTGTCCCAAAAAACTGTTTTTCCAGTTCTCCAATGATGGACATCGCCATTGATACTTCATACTAACTGCTTAGACAGCCTCTGCGTTACTTCAACTCAGGGGCTATACCTTGGTGACAAAGCTGATTTTGGCTGAAAAATTTTTGGGCATGGGAGATTACGTGCAACAAGAGACTCAACAGGGATCCAGTCTCCTGAAGCCTTGGGCTGACAACCATGCATCAACTTTTAGGCAGATAGATCAGTCACATTAGCATAGTTGTTAATATTGTAAACCATCTCATCTAGAGCTTTACTCCACAGGAATTCCTTCTATTGCCATTGTCCAAAATCTGTCCTTGAGTGTGCCATAAGCTCGCTCTAGGATGCAGTTTCGCTGTGGATGATAAATCATTGTGTGACTTGCACTCATTTTGTATTCCTGTAATAATTCTTGGAACATGGCAGAGATAAAGTGGCTGCCATTGTCCAAGTGCAAAACCCTCAGAGGACCAAACTTAAATAGCCAGTGTTCTTTGAAAATGGTTGCAGCCTTTCTGGCAGCTACTAGAGACATCGGAATGGCAATAAGAAACCTGGTGGCATGGTCTATAATTGTCTATGGAGCAAAAATTGTTGGACATCGGTAGAGGCCCAATGATATCAATGGCCCAAACTCCCTAGGCTGGACAGTTGCCAAGTCAGGAAATGAACAAAGATCTATGGTTGGCTTTTGCAATTTTGCATACTTCACACTGGACAACAGCTTGATGAATTTGATGATGGGTCGTAGGATGGGATATAGGTTTGTTGACCAATATCCAGCTTGAACTAACGCCTTTCACACCTTATTAATGCTGTAGTGACCAGCATCATGATAAACCTTATTCACATTGTCAATTAATGTCAGCGATTGTGCAACACAACATATTTTGTCAAGTTGTGGGACAAACGATTGGCAACTGGATTGAGAGAACTTGTAGTGGAAGATGTGGCCTTGCTAAGATAATCCACTGCCACATTTTCCTTTTATGAAACATGATACACCTTAATTTCATAGTCATAAATTTTAGCAAATAATGAGCATGCCAGGCAGAGGGTTTGTCAGCAACCATATACTGATTAAGGCACTATGATCCGTGAACACTTCTGCAGGGAAACCATGGATAATGTGTCAAAAATTTGAGAGCATTGACTAAAGATCACAATTCATGGTCGGATGCCAAAAAAGATCACCCATTGGTCTTTGCAGAAGATTCCTGACATTCCTCTGTCCAAAGAAATTTTCCTTTCTGACTTTTCGCCACAAAAACTGGGTTTTAGATAAAGTACTAAATGCAGAATATACCGCGACAGATAATTTAGAAATCCACAATTACAACTTGCTTTTTTTGTTTCGAGGAGCAGACATTTCTTTCAGGACGTGCAGCTTTTGGGGATCAGGATAAAGTACATCCTTCAAAATGATATGGCGGAGATAGTGCACTTGATGTGTTCCAAAACTTTTTGGCTGTAACTTTAGGACTTTTTCCTTAAATCGATCAAGCATGTCACACGAATCAGAGACGTGCTCTGCTAAGGTCTGGGAGGCAATCACAGCATCGTCTATGCAAGGTACAGCCTTATATCCTGACACAACAATGCCCATAAGCCTTTAAAATGTTGCAGGGGCATTGCAGGAGACTGAAATTACAGTATTGGCTGGCGCATTCTTGAGTTGAAAAAAATATTGCACTTAGAAAGGGTTGTCCAAATACTTTCTACTTTGGCAACTGCAAAAGCATGTTTTACCGCATTCAGACGTCAAAAAAAATCTATGACAAATCACCAACAACCAAGCACAAAAGTTGAAGTCAAAGGCAAGCTTCATGTTTCCTGTCTACTGCACCCATGAAAGGGAAAGCCAGAGAATAAAAATAATGGTCTCTATTCTAACTGGGTAGTAACATCAAAGCAACTACATAAAACTGCCAGTAAACAATATTGATCAAACACAACTGCTTTATTTCAGTATGTTCTAATTATTGGCTAAGTGCTGCTGTGTAATTTTGTTAACAGCAGAGGTTTCACATTGCTTTTTACTCTAACATAACTTTTATATTCAATGGAACAAAAACTACTGTATGATTTATGATTTTTATATTAGTACAAAATCTGTTATTGATGAAATCAGCAATCAGAAGGATGATTATGTACCGAAAGCTATGGTCTTGTAAGGTTGCATTATTACAGCATTAACATGAGAACAAGTTATATTGAAGGTCATTGCATTTGTCAAATGGAAAGGCCTGAAAGATTATCTCAAAATTGGCACAGAGGGCTATATTAATTTTTGGTGGGACCTTAATAACAATTGAATAATATTGTAAAACATGAAGCTGTAAAAGGAGATTGACAGCAACATTTGTTTTGTTTGTCGCAATTCACAAACCTTACAACATTTAGTTTAGGTGAACTCAACATCACAAGGATTGATCCAGTGACGGCTGGTGGGATTTTTTGTTGGTGGGGCAAATTTTCAATTTTGTTTGTGACCCAATATAGAGACAGGGCTCACACCGCTATTTTGTATTAAAGATGCTATATGAGAACAAAAATTTAACTTTTAGGTCTGTGTAGCTCAGTAACCTTGGTATAA
>JANTCA010001407.1:0-12029 GCA_024741275.1 Chironex yamaguchii
TCCACGGCACATAAAGTGCAACCTCCCATCCGCCACCCGGGAGACGCGCCTCTACGCTGTGTGATCCCAGCGCGAGGAGTGTAGTATATTGCGAATGACTAATAGGAAATTTTGTCAAACCAGGAGTTTTTAGCAGTGCTATCCCTTGAATTCAAGTAGATTTTATGAGTAGGTCGACTCAGGCAATTTGTTCAAAAAGTGATGCTTATTGTATAGAGTGAAACATTCTATTATGAATATGTTCGCTTTACGAAGAATACGTCATATCAGAAGTGGAGCTTCCTATTACTCAGAATTGACAGGAAAGATTATAGTAGGTATCATTCACTTTGTTTAAAGCTATAGTTTTGTCATCTTAAAGCTATTACAAGATGTGATATGCATCTCAAATATAAAATATTTTCATCTAGCTAATGAACGAGGTATGCTGTCACCTCCGCACAATAGCAACAGAACTAACGCAGCAAGGTCGCCAATACAAAGTCCTGGGGGAGGTGGTGGAGGCCTGGGGCTCAGACAAACTGGTGACGTTGAGGGTGTGCGACAGGTTCGAAGTAACCAGTATGTCTGTCAGGATATAACGGACGCTGAACAAGAGGCCTGGAGGAACAGACGAATCACGTTGGATATGGATCCAGTAATTTTCAAGTAAGTTTAATCATTTGTATATGGCAGGAGTTCGCTTTTTGGAGCGTTGCAGTGTTACTGTTGCCTGTGATTTCAGCTTATAGCAAAGAGTGATAACTACAAGGTTTTTAAAAAGTCATCCTTATACGCTGAAGTTAAAATGGAGTCGGCGGTATATCGTATTTATGATTGAAAGTTGTGACTATGTCGCTATTTTAAAATTTAATCAATGTTTGCTAATGCTCAACAGAAAGCGACGAAACCATACTGTCTGATCCTTTCTTTATCTCTGTTTAGACAAGACGAGGAATGCCGACTTCTTCAAAGTAAAGACGAGGTACAGAGGTACTTTAAAGAAAAGAAGAAAAGACCCCTAACAGCTGCACAAAAGGTTCGTCATCCTAATGCGTTATGGATTGTAGTTAGGCCAGTGCTATTTTCGGTACTACTGCTTGTGCTGCTGCGAATACGACAACATGACAACACTACGACTGCTGCTACTACTACTATTGCTACCGTGATCACTATTCTATTACTGCTGCTACCACTACTATTGATACCGTGATCAATAGTCTATTACTGTTGCTACTACTATTGCTACCGTGATCACTGCTCTAATACCGCTGCTGCCACTACTATTGCTACCGTGATCACTATTTGGTGACCGCTGCTACCACTGCGATTGCTACTGTGATCACTGCTACTCTTAGTACTTGTGTAATGTTAAGCTTGTAATTGTATTCTAACCTTTTATCCAAGTATAGAAAATTTGCGCACTACTTACCATTACTTTTTCTTACACTTTGGCTACTTGGCGTCTGATTTTACAGCCTATACGTCTTGAGTTTGACGGGGTATTTTTGAGAGTTCAAAATCTAGGCTGTCATTTTTTGTTACCTTATCTATTGTTTGTTAGATGGCTCAAGAGAAACTTGCGGAGCCAGAGAAACCTAAACTACGTAAGAGGACGAATCGAGGAAGAGTGCAGAGAAATTTAGCGACTTCCCGGCAGCAGCAACAACAACCAAATAACTTTTATGGAATGCGGTACGCCAGAGTAACACGAGGCCGGGAAGAAAGTGACATTGATGTTGAAATTATTAGCAGTGATTCAGAATTTGACGATGACTGGGACACGCAGACAAGGTTAGCCCGAGTTGTTTTTAGGTGGTTTTTAAGTCAAGTTACAATAAAGAGGAGAAGTGCCTAGTGACACCCCAAAAGCTGTTATATCTATATTCTGCTTGATCTTGTGTAAATCGATGCGATGCTCTTTTTCAGGTACCATTGGTAAGCTATTTGTTATTAAGAAAGAACGAAAGGCTAGATTTTATACAGGTTATAAAACGCTAGAGGACTAATCTCAAGTCTAATTAATACAAAAAAATGAGACCGTGTCAATAATTTATAAGTGAAAAGATCTTGGTCAGAATGCTGAAATTATCCGGTCTCCGTTCTCGATAACGAAACGTAATACATTGCAATACACAATATAGGTAAGTGTGTGTCTTAGTTGTTGTGTCTGTCGTCATATCACTTTTTTTTTGTTGCCGTAGTGACAGTGGAAGCTCCAGCGAGTGTTCGGATTGGACAGAAGAAGTTGGATTACATGAACAGAAAGAAGCCAAAAAGAGGTAATGTTCTCCTTACTAGGTATGAATGGTGCAAGGACGTTCTTGAAGTTAGAACCATTACCATCGTTCCATCCTTGATTGCTGAATATGTTTGGAGGGTTTCGAATCTGAATACTTGTTACCGTACTCAATGCACCCGAATACTCTTCTGTCAGGATTATTGATGACTTCTTGACTTAAAGTGGTATTTATTAATTAACGTTAGCGATAAATCACCGCTCGTGTCGCATAGTAATCGTAAACAAAGACTAAAGATACGACTTACTTTCCAAGCGTTGCGATACGACTTACTTTCCAAGCGTTGCGATGCGACAAAAACTCATGTTTCCGTTCAAATTAGATCTATTTAAGTAAGGGAAATATGGCGGACAGAAAGGGAGCAAAAGCTTAGGGTTATGTATTTCTTATGTATTTTTATAACCTTTTAAAGACCAATTACTTTGCCATGTACATTGACGTGAACAACAAGTTGATATTTCTCAGTTTGAAATCAAACGTTCACAATTCTATTCTAAGCTTGTTTATTGAAATCAGGGTATTTATTGCTTTATCGCTGCTGTCTAGGTGCATTGCTACACAAGCCAGTATGTAAAAAATTAATCATTTTGTAAAAAAAGATATTGGTTAAATTAGTTTTTTTTCGGGGAATTAGGAAGCTTCTACCCTCGTCTACTCCATTAAATGTCTTGAGAAACGGTTACCCAAGCACTTCCAAGCTCATGTTCATCTCCACCATCCGTTATATTAGGTAAATATGCTTGCTTTTGCACTGCCTCGATAAGGCGTTCTGTGTTGACAGTCTAGGGTACTATGAACTGGAAAATCACAATATATATATATATAATATATAGGCAACTCAGAATATGAGTATTAGGACACAAGTCATTAACATCAGAAGTTACTCCCCCTTATACATTTTCTTTTATGTATACTTGTATATCTGTTTAGATGTTTAGAATATACATGCGGGAGCACTCAAGGCAAATAGCAGTTATCCAAAAGGAAGATTATTGTGGTTGCTTTGATTTGTGAATAATGTTGATTTATATCTTACTACTGTTACATATATCATGTACTTCATTGCTGCACAGTTTGGCGGTATATGATCGCTTCGTCTGTCTCAAATGCAGCTGTTGTGGGTTTTCTGTAATAATGCTATATATTATGGCGAGAGAAGCTAAAGAGTTGACCATGTTATTCACTGTTATTAGAAACATCCTTATCTAACATATATTGAAATGCTATTTTTGTTCAAGGAGAGCGCGTCGGCTTTTAAGTAGCGAAGATGAAGAGGAGGAGCAAAAAGAAGGAGAAAGTAAAGAAAAGCAAGAGTCAGTCCCATCACCCTCTAAAGGAAAGGAAAAGAAAATGAAACCGAAAAAATCAAGAAAGAAGGAAGTAAGAAACTTAATAGTGACTGAAGAATAAGGGACTAATTTTGATTGTTACACTCCGTTTTTATTGTACATATTTTTATTACGTATAAGCAGGAGTAAAACTTCCTGTTTTCTTATTTTTGACCAAAGTACTGAGCCCTTTTTTGTCGTAGGGTCGATTTTCAAAGCAGGTTTGCAACGTATCTCTGTTTGCTATAGCATCCAAATTTGGAAACTGCCCAAAACAGTAATATTGTATGAAATACTACGTATGCTACAACACAGAGAATTTCAGTTTAGCATCAGATATTCTTCTAGCCTTGCAACAATGTTTTTCTGTGTTTTCGTTGAGCTAAGGTCTTCCTATTGACTGACTTCAGTCACTGCATTCGTTTCTCTTTCAGTCACAGAAACCGAAATTTAAAGACAAAGAGGAAATGATAACGTTTTACCAGCCTCCTGAATGGATAACGATGACTAGACCTAGGAAGTCGCCATATTATCCTCAAGTTGGAGACGAGGTGAGTTTTAAAGTTACTTGTGAAGTTGATACCCAATGAAGAGGATGTCAGTATTCGCTATAGTCATGGGATAAGTCGTGTAATATGAATCGAGATCAAAGTTTTTGGAGACAAATTTACTTCAAACCATTTTCTGCAATTTTGTTTATAAATAACGGGCTGAAAATTGTAGTGATACCTTGTAAATTTATTACTCAGAGCATGTCAGAACAAACAGGGATCCTTGTACTGTTAACGGTAGTAGCAAATCATGTATTATATTGTCATCCCGAATCTAGTGAAAACCAGAACAGAATTTCAAATACAAAATTTAGTTAAGACTGCTAAGAGGCGGTTACCTGGCGAAAGCTGGTACATGATAACTTCTTTTTGTAAAGTCCGTCCGTAAACAGCAATTATTCTGTAAGCTATCCAAGAATTTCACTTTATTGTTTGAAATGGCAGAATTTAACCGACTAACTTTCTGAGATGTCACAATACGTTATCTTAGTCAATGCTACAGAAATACATGTAAAATGCTTTGTTGAAAATGCGGACAAACCAATTTGGGTGAAGAATAAGAGCACTCTTGTTTGACTGGTTTGGTAGTGACGTTAGGGACGTGAATGTGTGGCTAGTTCTCATTTGCTGATAGTTTTTATTCTTAATAGAAGAGACATTTCTATTGAGAATTTCTTGAGATTCCTCTGGTTATGTTTTAGGTCTATTACTTTAAGCAGGGACATGAGCTTTACGTGAAAGCAGTCGTGAAGGAGAGACTTTATGAAATTAACTCTAAAAAGCAATGCTATAGCAAACTGAGTCTGAAGGTAAGTCATTGTGTATATTTTGGTATTACAAAGTAGAAATTTGGACCATAGCATTGAAAAAAACGCGTTTACCAAAAATGTTATTGTTAGTATGTCGAAAAACGCTGGATGTCGTGTTTGTAGTCTACTTCGTATTTATTGACTCGAATGACTCAGAGCTTATCGACGATTTCTACTGACTTGTTTAACTTGGTGGAGATGGCGTCAAATTTGCAGTCTGGAGAACTTGATCAAACGTGTAGATGGTCCATCAGCATACATTTGCTTGTGTCTTCTGCTCCATCACTTTTATGTGGAAATTTTAGACACTGCGGTTAATGGATACCTTCTAGGCACCGAAACAGCTATCTGTGTGTGTTGATACTTTTGTTGTTTATTGTAAGCCCCTGGGGTATATAAGATACTTGATATCATTACCGTTCTTTTCTGTATCGAGTTGGCGTTTACCTTATGACCAGTGAGCTTGTGAAGGGAGCATGAAATTTTAATCCTTCCGAGGTCTTTCAGTTGATATTTTGACTTGTATGGATTCCCTTGGAAAGTTCAGAGCTTATTCTTCTCGTTTTGCAGAATGCAGTGACCTAGAGGATTAATAACATCAGCTTCCAGATCGGACTCAAGTCTTGCTCTGCGAAACTGACCTCTTGATGGGTTTTTTGTACGTTTTAAAAACTTTTTTTGCACTTGTATTACACCATTTGCAACCAGCTGATTGTCTTTTCAATCTTTAATAGCCTGAGGAACTGTGCCGTGTCAGTGGTTGTGTGTTCTTACCAGGAGCAACACGTCTTTGTACACTCAAATTAGGTAAGCACCAGCTTTCTTTAACATCCATGGGAGATAAATGCGGAATTTTCAGTCAGTCGAAACCATGCAATATTTTGTCTGTTGTGCTTCGGAAAATCGTGCCTTGTTTAGATAGCAGACTGGCTTCCGCTGTAATGAACTTTTCATTGGAACGCAGAGAACATGTGCAGAAAATATCGAAATTCATGCATAGCATCCAATCCCCTTGTACTCTGTTACCTCACCTTTTCGCTGGGAAGATTGTCGCTGTTATAGCTTAAGACTGTAAAACATGTTTGGTGTCATAATGTACAGTTTCTAATAGTACTAATAATGTATATGGAGGAGGAGTTCAGGGCAAAAATTCATTATTTTAAACTTGAATTTTTCTTTCTGCTAAGTTTGATACTCTTGTACCTATTGAGCGAAAACTCGAATACCCTTGGTTGGTCCCATGCCACTAAGCTATTTTGGACTTGACACGACTAGAGAACGTCAGGGGGTTTTTTAGCAAGCATAGTTGAAACTAATGCCAAGCAAGTAGATTTTTGACTGTATTACCTTATCTGACGTTGTCATATTCTTGAATTCTATATGTTAAGTCAAGTTTGCGCTCGCTGATCTGGTTTTTTTAATTTATTAGCCATCTTGAATCCAGAGTCAGGAGCAAACACCGGGGGAAGTTTCACTGTAAAGTACGTGTTGTGTAGAATCCTGTGATATTTATGGTCAGTTAACATCACTTCGCCATAACTGTGGGATTCTTAAGGAAAGAAATATGCTGAATTGGCCTGTGGCTTACTTTTTATTATTAGTGGTTTGACACTGAAGTAAGCGAAAAATGAAGATTTAGGTAGTGATAACTCCAAGGGTTTAGCAGGCATATTGCGTGTTGGAAAGCTAGCTGCTTTTTAAAAAGTCTGTCATTGCGCATTTCGTACCATGGTGTATCTATAAAATTCCTCCAACTTATTTTTCTGTTTGTTTGTGAATTGAGAGGATGATAGTCTTACTTGACGATTATTAGCAGGCCTTTGCTGTAAGTGGTCAACGTGTAACTCTTTACAAAATAAAAGGTCATCAATGTTATGTAGACGAGTCCACAAAGTCGAGAATTTTCAAGGTCATCAATGTTTTTATGGACCGTTTAAAAGCCTGAGTTCAGATTTATAACTGGATGAAGCAAAAATGTAATAGAAAAATATCTCCAGATATCTTCATGTGTGCTGATTCATGAATGAGTTTACTAAGTCATTTGGCCGAGTAGTTGTTAAGTTTACGGGGCTTTAATATTTGAACTGTGTTTCAAAGAATAGGTGGATTTTATATTCGAAATGGCTTAGAAGACTATTCAGCAGAGCCAAGCAACACATTATATTCGCCAACAATTATTAGAAGAATCAGTAAAAATAAGGAACTCGTATACACAGAACTCTTAACGCTTTGGACGAATGACCTACTCCCAGAATTACAATTGTTATATACTAACAAAGTGTGTGAAATACGTGATACATGAAACAGAAGGCTATACGTCACTTACAAAGCACCGACAAACTTCACATATTCAATGGGTAACACACATCTCATCATTACGTGTCAAATAGTATGCACAAACGGAGTAAACAAGCTTCTTGTAAAATCAGACATCTTTAAAATTTTATACTTTAATCACATGAATATGGAGAGCGCATGTTTACGTTAATGAATTACCGTCGTGGCTATCGCAGCGTTTATTGTTTATCATTTCCCTCTTACATTTTACGTATCAAATAATTGTAATTTTTGCTTAGGTATCATGACATGCCAGATATTCTTGACTTCATAGTCCTCCAGCAACATTACAAGCAAGCAGTTGAAAGGGACTGGAAACAAGGTACGTCGTACCTGGTGAATACAATTAATATCCGATATCTCGAGCCCTCGCAAAACTCACTAATTTGTATAAGTAAGCTAAAGTTTTGAGATGTCCGACGTTGGGGAAAATGTCGTCAACTTTATATTAAAAATCTACTATAAATTTCTTTTTCCCCATCCCACGTTATGATAAATCCCTCCCATTTAAATGGCTATAGACAGGCAGCAAAATCGTATTAACTAGACATTGAAATATAAATGGCTGGTGACAGATATTTACTGCTAAAAAACCTCAAAAAGTGAGTTAATGTACTGAGAAAGCAATGTGTTAAAAGGATAAAGAAAAACGCATATAAAGAAAATTGCGTTTTCTTTGTTGTGGTTCTCTTTTTTTTGTCAACGAAAAGTTCAAAATTTCGGGCAAATTTCAAGGATAGGACCAGATAATTAGTTCGAAATGTCGGGCAGACTTAGATGAAATGACGAGAAAAATGGTTCCAAATATCGAGCATATTTGAATGAAGTGATCGGAAAATTGTTTCGAAATAGGGAAGAAATCGAGAAAAACAGCATACAAGATAAGGAACGTGGACTGTAATTTTGAAGGAAATGTTTTAGAATAGTCGCTGACAAGATTAATTTTTTATTCCGCTGTTATTCTAGGCTGCACTGGCAACCAACCCTTAGACGAACGCCGCAACGACTACTAGAACGTATCAAAAACGTGTTGCTAAGTCCATTCTCTTCACTAGTATTTCCTCAAAATAAGCTTAGCCCCGGTGTTGTAGTTTTTAAAAAACGTCACTTGCTTAGCTAAGCCTGTTAAGAAGCTGTTTGAGTTTCGCTGGTGCAACAAATCGTCATCAAAAATGTGCTTTCGTGCTAGTTGTCCACGGACAAAGATTAGCTGTGAGTGTTTTCGGTGTGCTTTTGTTGGTTACATTGTTATCTGACTGTGTATCCGGACGGAGAACTTGATGATTCTTGAGTCAACTCATGACTTTTTTTATTGATATCACGTTTTAAAATATATTAGGATGATATTTCTTCATGTACCGGTCAGTGTTTTTAGTTCAGGATTGTTTATGTGACAGTTTTACGACTCAGGTATTAGCATACTTTTTCGCCTCTTTTTATTTTTATTAAGATATCACTATCTTGTTGTGTTTACTCTACAAAGTGGATGCGACTGCAATACCAGGTGAAGTGACTTTGAGTAATCACAAAGTTGACGTTCCTTTATGCCAACATGTTTCTCTTTTATCGCTGTTCAAGTAGTAATTGATTGTTGTCTATTTACAGGTGACCGCTTTAAGTGTGAAATAGACGAAAGTTGGTGGTTTGGGACAGTGACTGGGAAAAGCCCATTCGACCCCGAGTATCCCGATAGCTTATTTCTCTGTCTGCACGTAAGGTAAGGTACATTTCGTTTATTAGCAGCTAATCTTTAGTTATCTGCTAATGAAAATTGTTAGATGTGACCTTGTATGCAATTTTAGCAGTCTTCCATGCCACCGACTTGAATTTTTGAGTGATTGGTTTCGATAGATATCTTCAGTTGAGAGAGTAGCCATTTGCAGCGCTTGTATTACACTACCTTTCGCTTACCTTATTTTCGTTGTCATTCACTGCAGTTGGGATACAGGTGAAGATGAGAGGATGAGCCCTTGGGATCTGGAACCTGTTAATGATGAAGGTAAGTGAAATGGGAAATGGAACAACGGACCGACAGGCAGACGGACGGACGGACGGACGGACGACAGGACAGTTTAACAAATATTGAATAAAGACTTGGATGCTTTTGTATGACTTTATAAAAAGGCCTCCTGTTTTCTTTAATAGGCGTAACTGTAGAGCTAGAATACACAGTTCATTTGTTACGAGTATACTCTACAATTCTGACCTAATACTGTCATTTCTAACGTGTGTTTCTTTGCTTTAATTGACAACTGAAGAATGAGTCACCAGATGTTGTATTATGCTTTTGTTATAGTTTTATTTACGTCATGTTTTCTGTTTTAACTTATTCCACTTTAGAGCGGAATCAAGGGGGAGTTGGAGCTACAACCCCCACGCCTTTGACAGAGGAAGATCAGTTGTATTTTGAATACATTCCAAACGAGAATGATTGGCCAAATGAAGGGAGAGACGATGCAGTGGCCAGGATTGTTAATGGTAAGGGTCATTCGCCAAAGTAGTTCAGTGCTATTCATGTTTGTGTTTGTCATATACGTGTGACAGGTTTAGGGATGGATATGTTTTCATATAACTATGGTTATGATTAGAATATTCTGCAGTGGTGATGCTCACGGCCCTGGCCGCAAATTTGTTTCATTTCGGGAAGTATTCTGTCGCTGATGTCAGTTACCTTTGTCTTTTGTAGGTCTTGAACAACTTTGTGAAATTTCGGTGGCTGGTCCTTTCGCATTTCCAGTTGACGTTCAGGCTTATCCATCGTACTGGAGTGTAGTTGCTATCCCAACTGACCTTAATACTATTAAAGAACGTCTACGAAACTGTTTTTATCGGTAAGTTTACGCCTTCGTGGTGTGTATATTTTCTATACAGAGGTGTTCGTAACTATGGCCGAAGAAACTGCAGTGAACATCTGGATCTGGCTTTAGTTACCAGACTCCAAGGGATTGGTAAACTGAAATTATGGAAATAGATCTTTTTGATGGTTTTTTTTTTTTGGATTAGTTCAACATTGGTAGATACCAAAAGAGCTAAATGTGTGGTCGGGAGTCACTGGTTTGATCTGATGTTGCTCGTCACTACATTACTACTCATTATTTAAGACAAAGTCGATAAAATATTTATTAGGCAAAACTCGGAGGGATCGTACTGTTATCATTCTGTGTTTTAATCTTCAACCGCGAGTATAGAACGTGTTGATGTAGACCGAGAGAACATTGTTTGCGTGAAGTACTTTGCATTTGTATGTTTATTTTGTTTGTATTTATGCGTTTGCATTTCTCTGGCTGTAATTGTGCTTGAAAAATTGGTAATTGGATCTACTCGTGGAGTCCATTAGTATAGTGGAGTATTGTTAAGAGAACTGCATCCCTCTTTTATGGTCTTCCGGCAATGTTGCTTATGCTAAGTGTGCATCTTGGCAGTCCTCCGCATTATGCATTAGGCTAGATGTCCACCAGCATATGACATTAATAAATTATGTCGTTGTTGGTCATTTGACATAAATAGGAATGTAATTTCGCCATAACTTAATGTACTTATTTATTCTGATCTCCCCAGGAGAAGAAGTGCCTTGCTATGGGAAGTCGGATTGATTACAAACAACACTAAATGTTTTAATGAAGAGGACAGTGAAATTGTCCGGAACTCCGTGTTTATCACCAAAATTCTGAGTAGATTCATTAAGTAAGTTCAACATGGTGTTGTTTCAAGTTATTGCACTTGTAGAACAATTATTTGTGTGTTGGTACACTTGTCTTCGGTTTGTTTTATGTTGATTGTGTAATCGCTATGGTACTTGGTCGGCAGACAACGGTTTCGAGAGGTCTTAACGGTGTCACGATATTGTTCCGTTTGTTTCCAAGTCCTATGCCTGTAATTTGGTCTCTGGCTATCTCCATTTTATACTTTGTCGCTACTCCCACACATGACCGTCTTTAGCCAGGCGCATACTAGAGTATTTTGATGAGTAAAATGTAACGAATGACACTGATGAACCAGCATGCTCCTGTGTGCCGTAGCCAGTTTGTAGGAAGTTAGTCGTTCGTGACAGAAGATAGAAATACGTGTTTAATGCCGTAAATCCTCGAGTTACACTTATTTGTTTTTGATATTTTTGGATGGAAGCTTATTCGAGAGAGGGGCTTATTTGAGGGGTGTTCATAAAATTATCTTAAACGTACCACATTAAAAGCTCATTTTCAAATTTACTATTTTACAATGTAAAAATATAATCCAAATATGAAAGTTAGTCAGTAATGTCAATTTCGTATGGCGTTATTCAGTCAGCATGCCGTGATAAAAGCCGGCAATTATTCGGTCATATTCCAGTTGAAATTTCTCAACTGATAAACTATTTTCTTGATATTTTCAAATGAAGACACAATGATTGCTGTCGTTACTGGGAAAAGAAAGCGAGAAATTGGTTTAGTTGTTGCAGCGAAGTTTATTGCCGATACGGAGAACAAGACCTATACAATGATATTAGTGATAAAACTACTAGAAAAACAAAATCTTTTTGAACTCGCTGTACATAACGAAAAGGACACAATTAAAAGACCTCTTATAGACCATTGAGACCATTTAATCAATAATAAGCAAATGTATGAATTTAATGTGGTAACTTAATACAACGCCAAAGAGAACCTCAGATGGGTGAAATCAAAAAGTTAGCAGGGGGGGCTTATTAACAAGTTGCAGTTCCGGGATGGGGGCTTACTCGAGCGT
>JANTCA010001408.1:0-12029 GCA_024741275.1 Chironex yamaguchii
ATATATATATATATATACATATATATTTCTTTATTTATTTATTGGGAGAGAGATTCTTCTATGATTACCTTGCAATGATTGTGCTATTGTCTGCTAAGATTTATTCTGTTATTTTTATCTTTATTAAAATACACATGTCATTTTGATATGAATATAAATGGTATATATAGATAAATAGATAGATATAGAGCAGTTTATACTTAAGGCTTTTATTGGTTTTCATACTTCCAGCTTGTAGAAACATTGAGAGCGAACTTCAAGTCAGAAAAAACTCTTTCCCATGGCTACAGACTGTCTCAATTAAAAGCATTTCAAAAGTTGCTGAAGGAGCAACGTGAATATCTTATTAATGCTGTGCAGAAGGATGTGGGAAAGGTAAGAGAACATTATATGACATAAATGGTATATTCTTCATAAACGATTGCCTTTGTTATGCTATTCAGTTTGTTTGCTTGGAATGAAATATTACTCACCTACATATGAATATATTTTTGTTTGGTTTAACTAGTATATATTTAAGTTATTTCTAAACACATGTCATTAAAACATGGATTAGGCACTTGTTTCGTCATGATATCTGCAAGCATCCTGTTTGTAGGACAATATCTAACAATGTCACCAGCATGAGCTCTTTCATGGCAAAATAAATTTTGAATTGAAATGGAATCATGATGTTTCAGTTTCTTTGCAAAGGAGACAACCTTAAATCATATATATATAACTAACATCAGATAACTGATGTTGTAACCATATCCACTTTTGGGTAGCTTGACTTAAAGCAACTATTTCAGTAGAAGACTTTGCCACTGAAGATTGTTTCTTTGTTCTCCTACTAATGAAATTGCTGCCCAAATACATAACTAGATGTGGAACGTCCAGTATTGATACAGTCACCCCAACTCAAATCGCTGTAGCCAGTTAACATTACATTGGAACCATCCTAGGAGTAAGAAAGCCATGTTCAATAGTACCCCATAGATATCACAAAACACCTGGCCAATGCTCCTTGCCAGCATTTGGCATATACTGGCTGAGTGATCCAACAGCTGTAGAAAGGTCAGGACAGGTTACTGTCATCAGATAGTTTAAACAAACAATAACTTGCTGATACTGGTTGTGATCAACAGACTCTTCATTCTCTGCACATTTAGAAAATTTAGCACGAACGTCTAATAGTGTTCCGACTGGATTACAGCAGTCCATCTTAAATCGTTCAAGGACACTTTTGGCATAATTTAGTTGACTCGCAAACATAGTCCCCAATGATCTGTCACATTTGATTCCCAAGCCGAGAATGTAATGGACTTCACCTTCATCAACTATTACAAACTTGTTGCTAAGTGCACGTTTTCACTGTTTAACATAGATTCGACATCTAAGGCCAAAATAACAAACTTCCCTTTGCTGGTTTTAATGTAATTGCAAGGGTCTACAGAACTTGCTTTGTAGCCTCTCAACTTAAGAAGTTCATCAATAACAAAGTTCAAACATCTTGCAGATTGTTTCAGGCCATACAGGCTCTTGTTAAATTTGCATACCTACTCTGAATGTTTGGTACTGACATGGCCCTTTGGCTGGCACATATAAATTTCCATAGAAACTGGTGACAACACTTCATCAAAGTCTTCACCAGACTCTTGACGGTACCCTTTTGGCACCAACCTTGTGTTGAACCTGTCAATAGAATTGTCTGCCCAGTGTTTCACTTTGAAGACCCGCTTACACCCAACAATATTTTTGTCCTTTAGTAGTGGTACAAGTTCCCATGTATCAGCTTGACAAAGTGACTAGAACTCACTATCAGTTGCCTCACCCCACTGCTTCCCATATGGACTACTCCATGCATCCTTTAAATTACTTGAATCACTAATCTTTGAAATGAGTGAGTGGTTCTGCCAGAGATGATTGTGGAATACACATTGACACCTGTTGAAACAATGATTAAATGTTCAGTGGTTCTGGGGTATGGGAGCTTTGAGATAGTATAAATGAAATGTGGTATTCTCTTCCTGGATTAACCTGCCAGGGGTATATCGATGACTGCCTAGATGACTGTCTTGTATATTTGCTAAAGAGTTTCGTGAAATCCACTGTGGTGTTACCTCTTACATATTTATTATATTAACACAAAGTGCTGTTTGTAATAAGTAATAAACTTTTGGTCTGACAGACCGATTGATCAGAATATGGTAATGGGTCACAATACTGAACTTGAGCATAAATTAGAAAAGAAATATGACCAATATGATAGAAACAAACCAGTTTGATTAGAGCAGACAAAGTGCAATATATGAATAGATTAAAAATTGTTTGAAAAACTTGAAAAAAATGTTTATGTACCATTAAAAACATATTTTTACATTAACAGTAATATATAACAGTACAATAGATTTAAGCATATGTTTATATAAGTATATATACTATCTTTTTGTGCTTTAGGTAAGATTTAAAGTGACAATTTCATTGAATTCAGTATTGTTGATGTATTGTTACCATGAATTTCATGTTTCATTATTCTGTATTTTTTTATAGCCACAGAATGAGTTTATTTTGATGGAGATGTATGTTGTGGAAGGAGACATTGTGCATGGTATGAGATAATCTATTTGTCTATCTATCTCTGGATCCTGCCTCTACCATTAAATCCATAAATCTACACATGTCTCCATCCACCCTTCTTTTCATTAATTCCTTCATTTATCCATCCATCCAAGCATCCATCCAAGCATCCATCCAAGCATCCATCCAAGCATCCATCCAAGCATCCATCCAAGCATCCATCCAAGCATCCATCCATCCATCCATCCATCAATTTGTGTAATTTTCCATACAAAATTTTATTCCTCAATTCCATTTGCTTTATCTCTCACGGGATCCCATGCCCCAACTATCTCTACATCTCCTCATGAACAAATCCACACTCTTTCCCTCACTGCATTCCTAGTCCCATGCTTCACTTTACCTTTTTTCATCTTTTCCTTAATCTCTTGAAAAGCACTATAATTCCATGCATTCATCTGTTGTTTTTTAAATTATAAATCTTACTTCGTTTTATATGATAAATTGTAGTACAATGTTCTTTGGCTTAGTACTGATTTTGATTTAAAATATTTAGAATTTCAAGGTTCTTTACTATACAAAGTTGATTGATGGATAAAGAATAACATAGAGTGGAATAATAGTTACTTAAGAAATTCTTTTGAAATTAATGCTGATATTCATTTACATTAATTGATAGCTATTGATGAATTACATGAGTGGATGAAATTGGAGTATGTAGGTGGTGATTTGATCAACAAAGTTGATACTTGTGGGTACAAATATGATCCCATGGGATTAACATTGATTATTGGTGCATGGAATTATCCCATTACACTTATCCTGCAACCTTTGGTCGGTGCTATTGCAGCTGGTAAGCCTAAAAAAATGTTGACTACTGTAGGGTAATGTCGTTTCATGTTTGTTTACACTTTAACTTTTGTTATATTTTTGTACAGTAGAGTCACATTTGTATTTTAATGAGGTTGCATCTATTCTTAAGCTGCATTAATGTAAAACTTTAACACTCTTTAAAAAAACTGTATTTCACTTCTTGAAAGACTTTATTCCAAAGGTACTTGTTTTTTTTTTTTTTCGTGCTAGAGAATGTTCTTTTTTACCCTGTAATGTGAGGTCACTATATGAGAGCTATGCAAATCTAGTCTAATATACAAATCTACTGTGTTAAACTACATATGTATGCTGGAAGTCTTATAATCTACAATTATGAATATATTACATTTCTTGTTGTTATTTGCTGCTTTGGTTATGATTCTGACATATTACTATTGATTGTTGTCATCGTTGTTGTCATCATCATTGTTGTCGTCATCGTTGTCATCATCATCATTGTCATCATCATCAGCATCATCATTGTCATCATCATTGTCATCATCATTGTCATCATCAATCATCATCATCATCATCATCATCATCATCATCAATTATTATCATCCATCATCATCCAACATCATCCATCATCATCCATCATCATCCATCATCATCAACGACCACCTTGTCCTGATTTTCTATTATTTCTATTGATACCAGGTAGAAAGTGGCCATTAGAACTATGTATTCTTTTACCCCCAAAACTTTATTCTCACAGGCAATTGTGCTATTCTGAAGCCATCTGAAGTGTCCCCGCATACTGCTGCAGCTCTGGCAGAAGTATTTCCGAAGTATATGGATCAGGTAAACCAGGTTCTGAGAACCTATATAAATGCTATTAATTCTTTAATTGCAGACAGGAGCATTCTTTAGAATTAAGGATGTAAAATGTCTGCACTCAGGGAGCATATGATTTCAGGGATATTTGGAGGAAATTTGAAGATAAAACTATTTATTGTGCGACAGCTTTCGTACATATATCATTTAGTCAGTATTTTCCACTGTTGTTATTAAAATGCATACTTGTTGGTATGGTTTTGCCATGAGTTTTGTTTTAAATTTGCTTGGTAGATGTTTGTTTAAATCTCTTCAGTCCTCAAATATAGGTTGTTTCATACTGATGTTTGATTATTGCTGTATATGACTTCAAACAAATACGATTAAGATAATTTTGGGCACAAAATTGACCCTTTTTAAACAATAGCAGACTCATAGTTAATAGCCCATTTGTATTGGTTGCTTATTTACAGGTATGTGAGTTACTTTTTTATTGTGACAGGATTGCTATCGTGTTGTGTGTGGGGGAGTGCCAGAAACAACAGCCCTATTGAAGGAGCGATATGATCTGATTTTTTACACTGGTAGCACCCGTGTTGGGAAGATTGTCATGAATGCTGCAGCAAAACATCTCACTCCAGTAGTATTAGAGTTAGGTGGCAAAAGGTAAGGATAATCTCTCTATTGTGCCCAACTTTGTCCTGTAATCCTGTAGGATTTGTTAGGCAAAATGAGTTACTAATACCAGGAAAACTTTTCAGGACCATGCCTTTTTGCCCATTGTGGTAAAAGTGATCAACCTCTGATTACAGTACTTCCTCAATTAACCCTTTCTCGATTAACCATTCCTCGGTTACCCGGCCATGACCCTGGTGCTTAACTTTATTTTAATTGAATTGTTAACTTCTGTTTACAAAAATAAAATCTTGTTATTTGCTATTCATATCTCTTCATATTATCTTTCCTTCGGGGAGTGGTTTCTTACTAGTGCTTTCCTGTCATGTAGAACGACAATTACGTAGGCAACCAGTGTGTGAAAACCAGTATACATGTTGATTTATTCTTACATAATTTTTGGAGCTGTTCCTCTCTAGACCGTGATATACGTTTAAGGAATATAACAATGACAATTTTACTAGTGTATGATAAAAACGCTTTCTAATTATCTTAGCTCTTTTCTTGTACTTGCTGTCCAAAAGCGTAATTTTGCTTAACTGGTTTTTTTGAGTTATCCGAACTCCATTTAGAAAAGTTGTTTCCAGTAGTGGCCAGATAATCGAGGAAGTACTGTATCTACGTTTTAATCAGTGCTTTCACCTAGATTTTCAATAACACCAGAAGTTTCAATTGACGGCACATCCTCGTTTGGCTTTTGCCATTCCTATTTGAAATGATAGAGTTCTGATAGCCAAACTACAGATCCTCGTGGATTATTGGCACAATATTAATGTTGTATCTCACAACAGGAGTTGGATGACAAACAGAGGCAAATATGACTCAGCTTTTGTTTCTCTGCTTTCACTATTAAGACTGGCTGATTAATAGCAAGGGCAGGAATGGAAAAGGGCTCACATTTCAATGTGGAACAAATACAAGTGGTTTGTTTTACAGGATTAGGTGAAAGAAAATTGCATTTAGGTGCCGATGATTTTTATGATATCACAGCTAACAAGAATTGAAAAGGTTGCTTCATAAAGAAAAATTTTATTTTGAAATTCAAGTTTTGTTTTGTAATTTGTTACATTTGACACAGTTACTTTGGGAAAAAAACGTATTAGCATTATTAGTACTACCCACAACCTCTGTTTCTAACCTTACATAATACGTTGGTCAACAAAGACAAATTTCAGTGTGTAATGACAAGCAAATAGTCAAATATTTCGTCTTGAAACAGGTCTTGAGATGATCCATTTATTTATTCATTTGTCAAAGAACAAACTCTTCATAATGCTTAAAATAAGGAGCAAATTATAATTTTGTCTGTCACCAATATGCTTAGCACACCCCTACCGTATAAACAGTTTGAAAAGTTGCATTAAAGAATCAATTGTTAAAGCATGAGCCATAGTAAATATCACAGTATTTTCCATCGCACTATCCCACTTTTATTTAATAAGGAATAAACATACTTCAATACAAAATTCAGTTCTGTGCATTTCATTTTATGTTGTCATTGTATCTGTCAAGGAAAGGAAATGATTGAGGAGACTGTATCCATACAAAAGGCAACAGGTTGTCTTGTGTAAAAATATAAAGTTATAATTGTGACTACCAGAGAATCAAACCCAGGACTTAGGTCTCAGTCTACCAAATGAGAAAAATTAGCATGTATGTCATTATTAGACCTGGAAAAAAGTTTTTTCGTATCTTGTTCAGCATAGTTCAGTTTAAACTGTAAAATTGCCACATTTTGTACTTACAGTACCATTATAAGCTCATTGATAGGTTGAACATTATGTTGATTGTTGTATATTGTAAGCTGACTGGGCCTTTTACTTGTCCTTTGGCACAAAAGTTCCTTTTTGCAAAGAAGATTCCTTGTTAGTCATATCTATTTTCCATTCCTTTGTAGCCCAACATTTGTTGATGATGACTGTGATATACATGCCATTTCAAACAGATTGACTTGGGCAAAGTTTGTTAATGCTGGCCAAGTAATTCAGCAGCCTTTACCAGCTTTTATTTTATGGTTTGTTTTGTCCAAAGTCTCTTTGGAATACTGCAGGTTATGTTTTCTGAAGAAAAATAGCTTTATTTTAGGTAGAGATCTTAAGTAGAGATCAACTTCAGTTTTTGTTGATATATATCAAGCTCACAAGAACATTGCTGTGTTTTACTAGTAAAACCACAGATCAGGTCAGCTGGTAGAGCACCTTCACAATAAAAAGATAATGTCTTACAGTCCTAGATGAGTTAATATGCATTCCTGCATACTTTTTACAAAGACCACTACTGGAGCCTTGCAAATTAAATCAGATCTCAATTGCTTATTAATCAATCAAATAATCTTCATTTGTTATTTAGGAATGAGCTTGGAAGTATAGATGATAGAATTTTATTACATTGAGTTTACTAGTCATTCAAGTAGTTCAAATTGAATTTTGTTTTTCTCTCAATAAACTGAGTGATTGCTTGCTAGCTTGCTAACTCGAGTAATTGATTGATGAACTGATGTAACCTCATACACGTTTTCGTGGATATAGGTTTGACATCATTTGCAAACTTGAATTTGCCCAAAACAAGAAAAACTTTGCTCCTCTCCTCTTATTTGAGATGTTGATACTGTAATCAAGATACAACATACTGTATGTTGATTGCATTTACAAAAGAATTAGTGTTGTAACAAAGTGTCTTAAAAATGTCATGTCACAATTCTAGAGCTGGTACATGTTTATCTATAATCTTTAACTTTGAATAGTTTGTCCTGGTATTTGGATATACTTGTTTGTCTTTCAGACATGTCTAGCTCCTGATTATGTCCTGTGTACCAAGAGAACACGAGATAAACTTGTTGAAGGTGTCAAAAAGAGTATTTTGGATTTTTACACAACGGTAAGCCTGACTTGCTTGGTAGCAAGCATTACTTGTTAGAGTTCAACTTTTGATGATTGGCTTCCATAAAGATATTGAAATGAATTAGGCCAGCATGTCACTAATGTTGCTTTTTATACAGTATTGCCTTGATTTTTTATTCTGAAGATGATATCATCTTTGTATGTAAGGTGTGTACATTACCTGTCTCAACACTGGGTATAAGGTAAGTAATCTGATAGAAAGCTACCTCCATTTTCTCAGTTTGCAGAGCATCCTAGTGTATCTTTGAAATTATGGCTTCCTACCGAGTACATCTTGTAGGATTGTCAAATGGGCTCCTGAGATTAGAACATGTGAAAATTCATATGCAATTCAAATGCATTCACATTTCAGACTGTATACTCTGTTAAAATTCGTTCTTTGTTCAGGACCCGATGAACTGTGGAAGCATCTCAAGGATTGTTAATGGACAGCATTTGAAGTAAGCAGTGGTCAACAATATATTATTGTAGTATGAGATTTGTTTGTTTGTAGAGTATTACTGAATATTGAAAATGTAATTCCATGTATTTAAAAATTTGAAATAGTATTATCACACATAGTGTTTTTATATTGGCAACAACAAAAAATTAATTATTAATTAAAGTTTTCTATAAAAAGGATTGCTGGAAATCATACTGTCATCATTTTAAGCTTTATTTGAAAACCAAAATGGAGCTGCTGGATGGAGTTTACTTTGTTTCTTAGGAATCAAAGCAGGTTCCTGTCAGGTTTTCTCCTCATAACTGCTATACTGAGTTTATCTTTGAGAGTGGGACCAAGTACTCCATGACTCAAAGTATAACAAGGGATAATGACTCATAATAGGAACTCATTGCCAATAATACGATATTACTAGCCTAAAGACTTTATAACATTCAAGAAACCTGACATGCAACAGATTGACATTCTAGTAAAAAGAGATGGATGAGCATAAAGAGAAATGAAATGTAATATTGGAATGCTAAAAGTTTGTTTGGTAAGAGTAGGCAACAGAAAAATGTAAAATACCTGACGAAAATGATGCCAGCACTTCTGTATGGCTATTGAACATTAATATCACGTCTTAGGGAGAGCATGGAATTCTCCTAATTATCACAAACCAAACAGAAATTGCTTAAAAGATCAGGCATGTTAGGTGGTATTGACGTCTCTCATTCGTTGACCAAAACTTTATTTTGCTGTCAGACTGTTCGCTTCACATTCAACGATGACTCTAACAGATGCACGCTCTGAAACGTTTATCACGTTCATCAATTCTTGTTACTGTGTTAATTATTTTTAATTTTCAATAATTATGATGTCAATAAACGCTTTGGTTGACAATATACGTGCAGTTTAAGCTGTACAATGTGGTCCCGAGGATGAATGGGCACAAGTATTATTTCAGATACCTGGTTTCTCATTCTTAAGCTGGAGTCGTCACACTGGCAAAGGTGGGGGAGTTGGCATGTATCTTTCAAATCAAATGTGTTTTATGAGACGAAATGATCTCGAAGTACCTGACATCGAAAGTATTTGGGTTGAAGTCTCTTGTAAGTTTGCTAAAAAATTCCTTGTTTGTTGTTTGTACTGACCCCCATCCAGTTCATATTATCTTCCAAACAACTTCAATGCTGGTTTACAAGAGATGCTTACAGCGGCAACAGCAGAAAACAAAGAAGTAATCATCATTGGTGATGTAAATGTGAACTTCCTTGTGAAAGAAAACAGAGACTTCAAAGAAATCCTTACTCTCACAGGTCTGAAACAATTGATGAAGGATGCTACAAGAATATTCGAGACAACAAAAACTCTGATTGATATCATTGCATCAAACAAGTGCAAAACATGCGATCTGCAAGTGTTTTTCCATCAGGCTTCAATGATCATGATCTTGTTGGCTGTGTAAACCATTTGAAGTTTAAATCAAAAGAAATTCGTTGCCATGACTACAGCAGATATAACCCTGACCAAATGAATTGTGATCTTCTAAATGCCAATTGGTTGGAATTTTATAGCACAAATAACGTAAACATTGCTCGGAAGACATTTCATAAAATTGCATACATTGTCTTTGACATTCATGCCCAAAAAATTAGCAAATGAGTGAAATCTAAACCAGCCCTATGGCTTACATCTCATATAAAAGTCCTCATGAATGACTGTGATAAGTTATATAGAAAGTATCAAAAGAGCAATTTAGTTTCTGATAGAATGGCTTGCAAAGATAAACGAAACAAAGTAAATATTGTGCTCTGTAAAGCAGGAAATAACTACAACAAGGAACTACTAAAAGAAAGCTCAAATGATCCGGAAAAATTCTGGAAGATCCTGAAAAGCATTTATGCTACATCAGGGAAAGAAAGCCCCCTGAACCAACCCTTTGATATTAAAGAGGAGAAGTGAACTGATATGAAGCAAATTGCTCAGGGATTTAGATCATTCTTCTCGACTACTGTCAACCACATTAAATCAAAGGCTATGTGCATGACCGACTTCACATGCGTACACCCAGTGGCTTGATAGCTAAAACTTTCCATTTTAAAGAAGTAACACCTGTGGAGGTCTGTAATGTAATTAAAAAATTGAAAGAGAAGAAGTCGACTGGATGTGATAATCTGCCTGTTTCATTCTTCAAGGATGCCAAGGATGTTATTAAGAAGCCTCTAACATACATTACCAACCTATCAATTACGAGCGGGGTCATTCCTGAAGGCTGGAAATCAGCTCACATCAAACCAGTCGTCAAATCTGGTTCTTAGTCTCAATTCCAAAATCACAGGCCAATTTTGATCCTACCAATTGTGTCAAAAAACGCCGAAAAAATTGTTCATAAACTTCTCTAGATGAGAATAATCTACTTTACAGCCACCAATTTGGTTTTCGTAGAGGCATGTCTACTGAGCAAGCAGTGACTCTCTTCCTGGATGAAATTCGGCCAGGTGGTGACAAAGGGAGGTTGGTTGGTGCATGCTTTGTAGACTTGACGGAAGCTTTCGACACAATTAGCCACCCGACACTCCTGAGCAAATTGCCAAAATATGGCATACATGATTGGGAACTGGAGTGGTTTACTGATTATCTATTCAACCGTAAAACAATGGCCAAGAACAATCAGGGAACCTAAGCCTCCTGTCAAGGTGTACCTCAAGGATCGATCCTTGGCCCACTATTATTCTTAATCATTATAAATGACTTAACAGATTCTATTGAAAACTCGAAAGTAATGATATATGCAGATGATACTGTTGTATATGTTTCTGGGAGAAACACAACAGTGACCTCAGCAGGTTGGATAAATGGTTCTCTGAAAATGAACTCATCATGAATCTCAGCAAGGGCAAAACTGAAGCCCTCCTGTTCAGTACCTCAAAGAGAATAGTGAAGGAATCAGCATATTTCAGAGTCAACATAAATGATAGAGATAAAGACAACGACGAGCTACAAGTAGCTAGGACTTGAAATAGCACCCTAAATATGAACACATTTTAACAAGTGCTATAAAAATGCGTCATTTTGACTAAATCTACTAGCGAAACTACGTGAGCAGCTGGATGTGAAAGCAGCAAAAGCCATTTACGAAAGCATGATCTTACCAACTTTTACATATTGTGGTATGCTCCTGTTCTACTATACAAGAAATCAATCAAACAAGCTCTATTCTTTCCACAATAGAGTTGAGGCAATTATAAACAGAAATCTGGAATCGAAAATCTCACTGCAATCCGTGACAAATGCAAACAAACAGCGTGCTTGCACCATTGTTAAAGCTTGCCTTGAAAATAATGTTACCATGAGCCGTTCAAAAACTATTTTCAGACTGCAGAGCATTCAATACGGACAAGGAATAGGTCAAAGCTGATACGACTTCCGAAAATTAAAACGGAGTATGCTAGAAGAAGTTTTGCATTCACAGTTGCAAACGAATTCAACATGCTTCCATTGGAAGCCCATGAAATGCCGGAACCTCATGTTAAATCCTTTTAAAGAAACATTTTAAACTGTGTCCACAACACTTTTATTAATATCCTAAGTATTTCCTTTAGGTTTGGTATTTATATGTTACTTCTTTACTTTATTGATATTATTATTATTATTATTATTATTATTATTATTATTATTATTATTATTATCATGTCTGCATTTGCTCAGGCTGTTTGAATTGCCGTTATTACATCTGTTAGACGGGTCATAACAAATAACCAAGGGCTAACAGGAAAACTTCACATTTCACATCCTCACACAACTCAAGCACCTTTCTCAGGATC
>JANTCA010001409.1:0-12028 GCA_024741275.1 Chironex yamaguchii
CTGACACTGATGAAGGCTTAAACCGAAACACAGAAAAATTAATGAATTTCCCCTTACCCACCGCTGGGTTTCGTCTCATGATACCAAGGACTTTTGAATGTCCTTCACCAAACCTTTGCACCATGATGGCACAGAGGCTTGAGTGTTGGCTTATAAGTCTGAGGGTTGCAAGTTTGAGCCCGGTCGGCTCCCACTTAGTGCTACTATTGTGGCAATGCCCACTCTTGACAAATATATGAAAAAGCACTGTCTGTTGAGATACTATATATATATAAACAATATATATATTATTCAAATAGTCAGAACTCACCAATATATACATATTAGAAGTTGATCAATTGCTTCAGACTAGCCGAGGGATTTTAGTAGAACAGAAGTAAAGTTATAATTATGCCCATCAATTATGGAAACCAGTTGCAATCATAACTTTACTTCTGTTCCTTACACAAGACCACTTTGCCGACTTCTTTGTGGCTTTTGGTAACCATTTCCACCAATTGCTATATATTACAATATATATTACTGTATTCGTGGGTTCAGCATTACCACATTAGATTCACTGAAAGAACTCAAAAGTCAACACTCAGACCAACATGTCATCACAACACAAAGGTTTGGTGAATGACTTTTTAGAGTCCTTGGCATAACAAACCGTCAACCAAGTCGTGGGTTAGGGGTGGAGGTCATGAATTTATTTGTTTCAATTTTTTCCATTTGTCATTGCCAGATATTGTTATGAATAGTGTTGATTGAGTTTATGAGAAATACAATAAAATAATTTTTTACCTTTCATTGTAAGCCATTGACATAATTTTCAATAAATTAGGGGAAAAACTTCTTCAAAAGATGGAATTTTCCTCATTTTGTTCGAGCAGTATATATGAGAAACATGTCAGGTTCCAAGGATGTGGTCTGGGTTCCCAACACTACAAATCCAAAGTCACCTATTCCATAATGATAATCATAGTAGCTGGTGCTAATTATAAGTTGATATCAGCTGGTGATGGGGCTAATGGCAGGGTCTTAGAAGGACCTGTTTTGAAAAATTGTAAATTTGGGGGGGAATGTTCAGAATGATCTGAAAACATGCCCAACAGTTCAAAAACAGATTAAAACATATTTCCTTGTGAGAGGTGAAATTGTGCTCTTATCTTGTGAATGTGGCAAAATGTGTGACAAAATGTTTGCCCCAAGATTTATACTTGCACAGTGTTACCTGTAAGATAAACAGGTTTTACATTCTTAAAGTTTTTACACAAGATTCATACCTAGGTTTATGTGTTAAATGGTTTTATAAATTAAAACTCTCTTTTCTTCTACTTTAGACATACCACTGCTCTACATACCAAAATTATAAAGTTAATATATCATAAACAACATAATTTTGCTTTATGCCAAAATTGTGTTTAAGATTTAAAGATATAGGTCTACTGTTCTGTAAATGTCTTCAAATCATTTTTGGTCAGAGTTTGGGGATTTTGACTGAAATAGCCAAATAAAATGAGAAATATTGGTTAGATAAAACAACTAAAGCTGTATTTATAAACTTGAAAGCCTGTTTAACCAAACACGTCAAATGTTTATAGATTTAGACTGCGTCATAAGCTTATTTTATGGTATGACTTAGCAAGAAAATACACGGGAATGATAATCAAAATGTGCATATAGGAGAGCCATAAGATAAGTCCATAATTGCGATAAAATTGCAGTGTTCAAATTTGTTTGTATTCATCTAAAAGGAGTCTGATTTATGACATGATGGCAAGAAGACAACTACAGCATGCTGTTACGAAACATTTCACGGTCTAGACGACATATTCAAACAACAAACCAGATGTAAAAACTAACCTGTCATTTTCAGGTGAAAAAGACTACTTACTTATATGATCCAGAGACCCGGCACAAAATTTGCCGAAGAAAAATTTGGCTCCTAAGGCTTTCAAATCCACAATTAGAAATGGCCAAAGATGCAGTACATTATTTCTAGAAAAAGAATTACGTTTCTCGATCACAACAACATGAGCTCCAAGTAATGCTGCTTCAATAGCTGCTCTCAATCCACAAGGTCCTGCTCCAATAATAAGAACTTTGAGTTTTGAACAAGGTTTATTTTTATAGTCTACATGCTTAGCTTTCTTGTCTAACCTGTTCCATAAATTTTTACATTTCCAGGACGTGAGCAATGTTTTTAATGAATTGTACAGTGTCTTGTAATGTTGAGGATTGAGTTGAAGCGATTCACACAATTGTTGAAAGTAGCTCATTATCTCTGGTAAATCTTCACATCTAACAAATAAATCGAAAATTCCTTCGCTTGTAAGTTCCTCTTCGACAAGAGCGTGCACTTCACTAAGCTCCGCCATTTTCCTAGACAGGCTTTAAAACTTCTTGAGAACTACTGTCTGCCCTTAGGATCAATACCACATTAAAGTTCACGTTGTCTCTTTCTGTTAAATTTTCGTTTCTTAGCGATTAGGTCACGTCCGTGAAAATACGTCCAACAAATATTACATTTTCAGCATAAATGACGTCAGGTGAATGACAACTTTCTACCTCCGGTTTAATTTCACACAGCGATTACAAGTGGTACATCACAGTGCTGGATTTACTGAGGACATCTTGAAGAGCAGCTGAAGAACAGCATGATGAAATGTTTCGGCTTAAAGCCAGGTTTTGTCGAAAAAAAATCAGGTGAACTTGATCACATCAAAAAGGCATCGCTAAGGTATCCTCAATTCACTAGCTGCAAAAAAAGCCACGATGAGCTGGTGGAGAAATCAGCTGAGATGGTCGTCAAGGAATTTGTCATGCATCTTAACAAAAAAGCGATTGAGTGCTACAGTAACGCTTATTCCAATTTTCACGAACTTTGGATAAGGTTCCGCCTTAAATTCACCTTAATCGGGCTTAGTACGTCATGTTTCATGGTTGCTGAGGTTGCTTGTCGAATGACAAAGTGATGTATCCTTTGAGATGCAAACCAACACACATTTGTCCTTACTGCTTTACAGAGTTGCACACCGATTCGTCTTTAAAATAACCTAGTACATGGAAGTAACGAAGTTAATTAACGTGCAAAAATCGGTGGGTAAAACCTGATGAATGTCCAAGTCATTTATTAATCTCATGATTGATATTCAAAACATGGCACACAAAGGATGTCATGACAACGACTCAGTTGATACACATTTCACACGACGAATATAAACAAAAAAGACATCAAGTAAATAAGGCGTAACTTTTACCACTTTCCAATTATTGAGTAGGAAAATGAAACATTGAAAATTGTTTGCATCGCCAAACTCTAGTTTAGAATTATCTTGCACAACGGAGACCATGTAGGTTGAAAATTTAAGTTGATTTTCACTTCTAAAAGGGCGGTGAAATGGCGACTTTTTAGGATTTGAATCAAAGTTCATTTTATTGTTTTTGAAACAAATCATGTGTGTAAGCAATCAACTACATACCAAAAGGGCCTAAAATGGTATCAAGTCCAATGATACTAAGGCTTGAGCTCTTGGCATGATTTCAAAAATACCGTATTTCCTCGGAAAACCGCTCCCCCCTCCCCCAAAAAGCGCCCACCAAAAAGCATCTAGAATTTAAAAAGCGCCTAGACGCAATACGGTAAGTAATCCTTGAAGTTGTGGAACCTCTCTTTGGTCGTTGTACAAGTGATAAAATGTATCATGTTTAATTATGAAATTTTGTAGCAACAAATACAATTGTCACTAAAATATAATGTTGATTGCAACGAAAGGGACTATGCTTGAATTTTCAGTCAGACCAAATTTGGTAGAACTTTTGTTTATGTCCAATAATGATGACAATTGTGGTCATGAGACCAAATATTTTTATCTCATAACCCTTCTAAATCACTGTCCTAAGCCAATCAAATTCGTTAGTTTGACTAGCGTTTTTGGCGCGAATCATCATAAAATTTGAACATCAACAATTCCGAGTGCTAAGTGGGTGTTAACTTTTCACAGGAGAATTGGTGGACATGAAAATGATTTTTAGCGTCTTGACGTCAAGGCCATGTATCGAGTCTACAAAACGCATTGCCATGCGTATAGCATATACCATGCATTTTTCTTGTTTGGTAACAAAAAGCTGTAAAAATGCGACTGCACTTCAGTTCAAATGTCACCAATAGCAGATCCCTCGTATATTTGCTGATTGTTTGTTGCGGGTTACTTGGAGGGCGATGTCTGCATGATCTGTACCTGTAATTCACTATAGTGGTCAACAACAATTTTGCTCTTAATGCTTACTAAAATTTTGATACTGAAGACAGAGTACAGTTTCGTATTTGCAAATCGCCTTGAATATTTGCGACATTGCCCTAAAATAGCGCAATGTCGGCAATTTTCAGGGCGATTTTCAAGTTTTGTAACACAAAAAGATTGTTTAAGTTTCCTAATTGGAACTTCGCGATCTTTGTTAAATTTTTTTACTTGACGTATTCATTAGAGGTTCATTTCCGGTGAGTGAAAAAAAGAACTCTTTCTGCCTACAGAGTACTGGTTTTCCTTTCAACAACTTGGACTCTTCCAATAATGTTTTGTTTCTTCATTTTCTCTTTCTCTGCGTCCTTTCGTTGTGCAGATATAAAAACATTGCGTCACGTGGGGACCGCACGCACGACCCTTAGCTTTTGATACTCTGGCAAAAGTAGCCATGAAATAGACCTGCTGCTTTAGTTTACATTAATGTACATCGATGAGAAGGCGGTGTACATTAGAAGCTACCTAATCTAAGATGCTTAACATATCCTAATCTGATTCTGGTCTGTAGCAGTAGCATGTCCACGGGGAGGTATGTGGGGGCAGTCGCCCCCCACTTTTGACGAAAGATGGTCCCCAGGATTCTTCTATCACGGTTTTATAGAGTAATTGTCACGAAATAATCAAAGTTTCTGGTGGTAGTGGCAAGTATGGTATCGAGAATATTCGGACTTGACGTAAACTTTTAATAAATTTCAAACTGACTCAAAATGACAGCCAAAAAACCAAAAAGTTCTTCTTCCTTAGAATAACAAAATTGCGAAAGGATAAAAGTAAATTACTTTGCTTAAAGTCAATGACTTTACTGTAAACTACGTCTATTAAGGACGATGTTTTTTACGACCCACCGTTTAGTCTTTATTTTCTAAATGTTCTGCTCAAAAAGCAAGGCACAAATGATATCTTGGCAAATTTTTCAGATCTTGCTTCTAATCAGCTTCAAATCACTATTTCAAGAGCTGTTCTTTATAACAAGAGCTAATTTCTTTGTTAATAATTCTTCTTTTCCTGTCTCTATTACACTATTGTTAAGCACATTCAAATGTATTTTAGATTAAAAATCCTCATGGTGTATAGCAGCTTTCCAAAGTAATTTCATTTTATTTCATTTCCACGAGAATTACTATAGATTTACGTATTTTCTGAAATTGTCAATAGAAATGTAATGAACTATCATCCACCTTACCACCCCATTGTATCTAGTATAGATAACTGGATCTAATTGAACTTGAATTTTAAAGAAAAATCTAACAACTGTAAAGTAGATGACCTCTTAAGAGTTAAACAGCTCAACAGGACTTTCAAAATGAACATAAAAGATGTGATCCAAGTCAATAACGTTGTTGGTTTCGGCAGAAAATCACATGATTTTGAAAGGAACTTATAAAATTTGGTACAAGTCACAATTCATATTGTTTCATAGCCACAACAGGTCCTTGTTACATTGAGTGTAGTATCAATGAACAGAGGACACTCAATGCGCAACGTATGATATCAAAAGTAATAAAGTACGGCAGCTATTCTAAGATTCCGACAGAAGATAGACCGACAGTAGACAATGGTTTCTTGTATTATATTTAAAATACAGTTTTCATATTTTGGTCTACTACAAGGTTATCCGAAATCGCCATGACTGTTTTTCAGCCCTTTTTTAAAGATAGATAAACAATACCAGTTGTAGCACTATTAAAAATGAATTGCTTTTGCATTCAAGGCGACACATAGCGGAAGGCAGGTTACCTCCTGCAAAATTTCAAAGTAATGATTTTTAATGGGAACTTTTGAAGTTGCTGAGATATTCAAACTTTCCAACAACGTAAAAACGGCCGAGGATGTCACCTTATCGGATGCAGCACAATGATAGATAGGTTTGAATGTTTTCTGCTTTTGCTAGCTAAGCATTTTCTACAGTACTCCTAATTAGCGTGCTATTTCTGAATCTATACATTAGTGTTTATCAGATGTAGGCAAATAGAAATATGATCCCTTTCGCTCCCATCCTTAATTTGTTCGACAAATTTCAAACACCACCACACACCATGACAAATCTTAAAAAATTGTTTCAATAAAACTGCAAAGTGGTTTGTGATGGAGCTTAGTCCGAAAAAAATTCCCGCAATCTTCCATAGTATCATTTACGATTCCGAGCACATAAAAAAGGCCAGCCTTCAATGCAACGTTTAGTCAAATTTAAGGCTATTTGAACAAGTAATGAGCATATAATTCCTGAAATATCAATTCTTTTCATGTATAACTGGGTGCTTTCTGATGACATAATGGACCGGATCACAGGAAAAAAGCTTCCCCAACTGCGCCTCTTCCTCTGGAAATATCCTGTGTACAGTTATGCATAACATTGTTGATAAAAAATTGTTTGATTAATTAAACAATATTTTGATTAATATCTATTTGTGGCCGCTTGAAGCAATATTCAGAAAATATACACTTAGGTAATGTTTGTTCATAATGCTGACTAATGAGTCACGAGATTCTATATTTAGACATGATGTAATTGTGAACTTAGATATGACATATGTTACGTAAAATAAGCAAAATCTATATGAATATAAATATACATGAGATTGTAATCAAAGTCAGTTCTTTTACAATATAAAAGAAAAATAATAAAAAATAACAGTAATAATAAAAAAAGTTCTTTTAAGTGGAGAAAAGTTCGAAACATTGTTTCGGAGAATATCATGGAATGACAGTACGAGATTGGAATTAAGAAAAGACAAGAATCTTGAAAATCAAGGACATGTGTTTATTCTGAGATGTATGTCTTCGACTAATCCACAAACTCAATAAGAGAAGACCAGTGCGTGGACAAGTCAAAGGATTTGTCTCTTTCAGGCGAAACAAACAACAATATTCTGATTGACACTTTTACAGTAAGCATAAGACAGAAAGAACAGTTGATCATGCTACGTCGTACAACACGTTGTACAATTTCACGGTAATTTTGATCAAAAAGATTTTTCTACATTTTTGGGTTGTTTCTGAAATCTGATTCGCTAATATTTGCACGATAGCCAAGTGCACGATGAAAAGTTCAAACTGCTTCAACTTTTAAGGCAAGGCATTATGGTAGAGGGGCTACGTCATCAGAGTTGATCATTATTCGCTTAACTTTCTTTTGCCACTCGGGCAAGCAAGCAGTGGTAACTAAGGGCGAAATTGAAAAGCAGACTACAGACATTAGACGTATTACACCAATTATCGAAGCTCCGTTTATAGGAAAGCAATATATTTTACCTCCTTTCGAATCCGAGATAGAACTTGTGCCGTTTTCATGTGCTTATACTGAGACGAGTCGTCCTGTTTTCAAATCGAACGGCTTCCAAAGTGGTTTTCATTTGATGCTGGATACAAAGAAGTTTCAGTGTAAACGCAAGGCAAATTCGCAATGATTTGTGTAAACAAGGCCTGAGATAAACAGACAAACAAGCACCCAGTCTTTGCAAAGTGAGATTGAATGTTGAAACAACTATTGAGTATTTGGTTCAGTGTGTAGCTCTTCAAACAAGGCGCCAGATTTGCAGTTGGGAGGTTCTGGTTTGAAGGTTTCATGGTCGGTGCTTAAAACGTAAATCTTAAACTGCTTTAAGGGTCGAAAAATTCATAAAGCTGTTCTTCAAATTCACTGTTGAAGAGATTCGATGATTTTGTGGTTCTTAAAGGTGAAAATAGGTTAATTGTAAATGAGCTTAAATTTTAGAGTCAAAACAGTATGTACTTAAGACCGAAAAATACATATACAGAATTTAAATTTTGCTTAAATCCATATCTTTATCCCACTACTGATGAGTCTCTCCCAGTTGATAAAAAGTCCGTCGCCATGGAAATGGCTTGACCAGGATTAGACAGGGTGGAGTAGCTTATTGTAGCAAATTTTTAGCAAACATATGGACAGAAGATAAAGTATTCATTTATTGTCTGATGTGGCTGGGTTCAGCTGAAGGAATTTCCTGAGCAACAGGGCAGATTAACCAACGATTAAAATGATTGCTGTAGGCAGAAAGTTTTTATTTAAATCAGAAACGATTGACTATGTTGCAATTTGATCTGATGTATTCATGCCAAAGGAAGTTTTAGAAGTTTTTGAGCATCGGACTCTTATTTAAATAGCTAATTTAGGTGATTTAACTGTATGAATATACACTCAGAATAAAATTGGGAGGGTACGCAGATTTTAATGAAACTCGAGTCCACTAAAGATTGATCTTGAACAATCCTTTTGTTGTACAAAACTTGAAAATCGCCTTGAAAATTTGCGACATTTATAAATAGGTTGCCATATACAAATACCTTCCTTTCTGACGATTCATAGTCTGAAGAGTGTCAGACGAAAAAAGCTTTTAAGTATGATTTTATGGCAATGTCGCAAATTTTCAATGCGATTTTAAAGATTGATCCATTAACTGCTCACTAAGGTGATGGAAAAGTAAAGATGCTGGTAGAGTAAAGTTGTTCCAAGACGAAGGCAACCTCTCTGTAGATTAAGCTAGATGCTATATCTACTGATATAGGTAAGTGGGTGGGCGGGATAAAATGCACACCACAGATGCTGGTGGCTTAAATGGTCAATGTGTAGAGAATCTGAAAGGTAAGAAGAAGAAGGGGTTGACATTGATTAAATGTACTTCAAGTTTCGCTATGGCACATTTCAGATGATCCTTTTGAAAGTTTACAAACTTTACAAAAAGGCAAAAATGAAGCCAGTCTTCACCAAGCCACTGCGTAATCGAGTCTAGTTTCGTTAAGACCGACAACAGAGAGGCTTGCGCAGCTATGTTGTTCGAATTTGTAGTTGATAGAATGGTATGTTTTGTAATTTGGTATCTTGTTTCTTAATTATCTTCTTCTTCCTGAACACTCGTTTTTAATGCTAAAATGCATATTTTTAAAATGGCTGGAAGGATCACAGTTAGATAAGAGCGGTTTAACAGTATGAAGTTAGGTTGTTCAGGTTCATTAGAGAAAATGTCCAATTTGCAGTACTAGTATCCTGGTTCGAAGATCAGGTGGTTAATCACTATAAGTTAACTTCTTCCCTTACATAAACTTAACGCTGTTTAAAAAGTAAGCTCTTAAAAGAAAGATTTATGTGTGAATCGAACACAAAATGGTGTGATCATTCAGTTTTTCAGCTGTTTCACGCAATCGACACTTCGATTCAAATTCCCGAGGGTGTGCAATTAAGCCAAGTGTTTGACAGTATTTGGTAATTCTATATTTTCACCAGAGGGTAATTATAGTTATTCCGATTAAAACATATCCCATATCCCTGGATCAATCAGTTATCCTGCTTTCATGTTCATTTTGATAATACAAATATTCACACCAATTGTAACATTTAAAAAAGAATAGAGGTAAATATCTAAATTGACTTACATTATGACTTTTTACCACTGTTATGGACGTCTAGAACCTTCTAGAAAGTGTTATACATATCTAGAACTTTCCAGAAAGCTTCCCGGTGCTGCAGGAACAATGCTGATGCAATATTTACATAAAGCTTCCAGAAAGTTTCATTTGATTCTATTTTGCTCTAAAAGCTTCTACAATGTCCTACTGTGTTATATGGCATTCTGTACTGTTCTGGAGAGTTCTACTGGCTTCTAGATGGAATTCGTATATAAGCAGCTGCTTTCCAGGAATGTCATTACTTTGGTTTAAGGTGCATGTAATTAAGCTTGGATGGAATACAGGCTCAGAGAAATATCTCAAGCTGTAAAGAGATTTCTTTGTTAGAGGATATACAACTGGAATTTGTATATCAGCCTAATTGTTGAAGTTCTCCATCTAGCTCACGTATTTTCTCTACTCGCCATTAAGGAACTTTATTAACCCTGCCTGTATTTTGTAGAGTACAGTGTTAAATACACGACAACTACAGTATCTAGAAGATGGTAAAAAGTGTTTTCTTTTATTAGTGTGTGTTAGTAAGTGCATTCTCTGTTCTTAAGATAAGAATACTCTCAAGACCCGATAAGATTTTACACTCAAAGAATCTTCACGCAATATCAGATGAACTGTTACACAGAGAAAAGGAAGCGCTAGTTTTACAGTTGTGAGATCCTGGCTTCAAAAATTAGTCCGTTGGTCTCTACAACATACCTTCTGTCCATAAAACTACTCTTTTCCTCATTCCCTGGCATGTAAGCTAGTTGGTTTCTACATTATATGTTTCGTTCATGAAGGTAATTGGCTTGTAAATGCGCTGTAAAAGCAAATAAGAAAGTTTTGTTGATGGGCTAATTATTGTTTAAAGTTTGCATGTTATCTATGGTACACGCAACACGGAAATGGGCTTACTGCCAACCACACCCAAATTGTAGTAGTTTATAACCTTTTGTGCCGGCCTGACGCCAGGTACGTACAGTAGACTAACTTTCCTGAGGGTTTACTGATAGAATCAATCATGTTTGTGAAGAAAGACGTAATGGCTTTGTTATGTTGAAGTTAAATAAAAATAACTGTAACTCAGAAGCAAGAAACTTACTGGTCGAACAGTTTTGGCCTTCTCTCAAGGCCTTAATTCATCGACTGGCTCTCTTCTCGTAGGGTCTCGTCAGATCCCGTGGGACCTATCTTAGCCGCTATCACGGTTGAGGGGTGGGTGGTGCTGTTGGATCTCAACTGCCTCACGTATCTTCCTTCTCCGGTATTGTTGTTCCCTGGCTAATTATGTAGTGTTTTCAGGGCATACCTGGCGACCTGTGGCTTTGAGATGGTCGCCGACAGCGGAGGTCCGACAGGATCTGACGAGACCCGACGAGAAGAGAACCAGTCGATGAATCAAGGCCTTGAGAGAAGGCCGAAACTGTTCGACCGGTAAGTTACTTGCTTCTAAATTAGAGTCATTTTTAACCAGAATCAATCATTTATCAAGGAACATCTTGCTGTTTGCTTTCACTTGGCCATAGCAGGTTCCTCTTTATTCTTATTAGCCAATTTTCAATCCTACCGTACACTGCAAATTTAGAATTGTTGTCCTTTGCTGTCTTCTGACGAGTCTAGATCTCCTCTTTATTCAAATGGAGATCATTTCAGATTCTGGAAAAAGAAATCCATTTATGGAAAATCGTGACAGCATTGATTGGTTACGTCTTTCCCAATTCGTCATAGTTAATGAGGATTACTTGCATTTTGTCCTAATGTTGGAAGAGAAGGAAAAGCCATTGTCAGCTTTCAACTTGTGTCGCTGTCAAATTGCTTATAAGGGTCAACAACTAACTGAATTACTTGCTTTCCACTAAAGCTTGTTCCTCACCTCAATCTAAACTATGTTTTGACATCATCATTTTTCTATAAGTTTATATGAAAATAAGAAAATACTCAACTCTTACTCTCAACTCTTGGAAGCTGTATCAAAAGATTACGACTGATGACATGATAAACTTAATCATCTACAACTTGATAGAACTTTTGGTGATGATATTTACAACGTGTCCTGAGCACGCCTTACACACCTACCACCTTTCAATAGTCCAAGACTTCCTTGATAGTAAAAGGAGAGAAATACCAATACATAGAAACCTTGAAATTAGGAACAATTACATCCGAAATATATAACTCAATTGGGAAACTACTCTAAGTTATCAAATGTAAAGTGGAAGGACATTTCTAACTGAATGGAGGTCAGTATAGTACAGTGGCGGCTGGTGCTGGGGGGCACCATGGGCATTGCCCCACCATTCAAATGAAGAGAAGGTCCTCCATATCCAATTATTTTCTGA
>JANTCA010001410.1:0-12027 GCA_024741275.1 Chironex yamaguchii
TCATACTCTGAGGAGTGTCAGACGAAAAAAGCTTTTAAGTATGATTTTAGCGCAATGTCGCAAATTTTCAAGGAAATCTGTAATCATTCATAAAACGCACAAAAACCTTATACCCTGATACTTTGCGACATATTTTATACACTATCGATGACGTTCATTTCTCAAGGGTCAAGGAATCTTGTCAAATCTATACTGTTTAGACAGTACAAGCAAAAGTTAACTAAATGCGGTTGACCCTCCGAGGTTCTACCTAAAATTAACGATATGGCTTGTAAAATTATACGTCATGACTAATAGCAACTGTATGATGAGCTGTAAACACTTTTAAAGTTGAATTTTTTATGACTTGCATCAAATATAGCTACTGTCAAATTTAAATGACGTGATAACTGTAGTCAATAAGTCTACAAAAGTAAAGCACTTGGATTATCCGAAAATACGCCAGGAACCAATACACGCAAACAATTGAAGCTTAACAAAGAGCATTAACCCGAAATTGGCTAGCAAGTGATACCTGGATTTTTTATGTTAAAATCGACACATCTTAAAATAGTGGTAAACCTGGACTTTTTCGGGTTTTTTGTTTGGGGGTTTAGGGGGTATGTTATATATTATTGGACTCCCCATACATTAACGAGTCCCCCTAGGAGAGAGTCGTGGTCCGCGAGTATCTCCCTGAGGAGTTAGGGGTCCATTTCTAAGGGCATTCCCCATTCATGCCAACAACAGAAATTGGTGCCTAAACATCGCCACGGACATATCCGCGGATGATTTCCATCAAAATTGGCATGATAAAGAGCAAAAAGGGGATAAAAAGGTACGTACTTACTTCACAGTCCTTCCTCATGTTTCTCCTGATACATTTACTTCGTAATCCTCAACTAGTACTTGCTATACTGGCAAATCGAGCCTTTTTGGGCTCCTAAACCCCCAAACAAAAAACCTGGTAAAGTCCAGGTAAACCGAAATAGTGTCCTGACTTGTCGTTGTCATGATAAACCGACGTCGACTTTGGGAATCGAGGGTAACTACAAAGCAGCTTGGATCATTTTCACTGGTCTTGATGCGCACCTTAAATGATCCTTGTGTATACTTGTTTGAATGACACATCTGCACAACAGAACTATATTTTCGTTTCTTGGATCATTTCTATCAAGATGAAACTTCCCTCGCAAAATCTCGACAACGTATCCAACTTCGGACCTTTTTACTGCATTTTCGTTGAGAAAAAATGGAGTCATTTAGCTAGGATTTAAGATGTACAAATTATCGAACATTTTAAGATCCTTCATTATTATCAAGAATTATATGCAATGGTCACGTATCAAACACTATTTCATGGTTACTTACGTGGTACAAATCCGGTGTATTTTGGCACCATGCCTATTGTCTTATAAATACCTCCATCTTTCTCAAGCACCCGTGTCCGTCCTTTAGAGAAAGAGGTCTGAGATCTTAGAAAGAAAAAGACAAGGTACAAACATTTAATTGACCTAATATCCGGATGAAAAGTCCATGAGAAGTACAAGTCGACATATAACAATGGTTGGTGCAATGTGGCTGTTACCTGGTACCGAAACGGGGCCTTTTGGAAGTCTGGAAGCGAAACTATGTATACAATGGAGAGAATGTTTTTTGCGACGCATGTGATTTTACGTCTTTCAGGCATCGATCTCTTGATAAGTATTTAGGGGGAAGTGAGGCGTTTAATAACTAGAACCAAAAAATCTAATTGTATAACTATTTGTGTTTCCTATTGGAGCTAGTAAGGCCAATTTGTAAGCAAACGCAGACGTCTTTATTAATTACGTGTGAGACTTTGGAAGAGTTACTTCTTAATGTTTCTATGCTAAATATTGCTCACGTGTCGACTAATTGCTCATAGCCTGAACAGTTGGGCATTTGCTTTCAAGAAACCAAAGTGAAGCTTTTACCTTATAACACGAACTTTATTTGATATTTCTATCCATTACTTTGAATAAAATTTTCAGAATTTAAATAAAATTAAATCCATTGCAAGTATCTATTTAGCTGATCAGTAACTTGAATAGGGAGAAAATGGCCATTTTAAATAATGTTTTTCTCCCCCAATGTCACTAGTAAATGGCCAGTTATTTTCAGCCAAATTTATGAAAATACCTTACCTATCCCTCTTCTGTACGGGAAAATGTATTTGTATTAAATGTACTTTAAAGAGTGAGTAATTATTTCTTACGTTAATCACCGCAGAAATAATTTAAACAATTTGGTTTTCAATTGTCCTAGAGACCGCGTATGGCTCGAGTTCAGTCCTCCCCCTTCAGTTATTGTGTTGACAATACACTTTTTGCTTTTAACGAATTATATGACTTAACCCTAACTTAATGTTTAGTAAGATATGTAAAAGTCTATGTTTGTAAGCTTCTTTTAAGCTTTCATAAAAAGGAAAACGACATACCCAGTACTAAGTAATAATGCCTAAGACTATGTTAGGAAAGCTTATGACTTGCTACTGGTTGTCCAGTTTGATAAAGCACTCCGAATGTCTAATTCTGCTTATAATGTATTAGAATCATGTCTATCAACAAGCATTATATTCTCAAAAGTTAGGTTTGCGGAGGTTACCTGCCTTGGTTTTCTTAAGCATAAACAGTACCCTAGGGACAATATATGCTTGCACAAACTACAGACCATGAGCTCGTCAAGAAAGTTGATTGGCTAACACAATTTAAAAACTTTAATCTAGAGCCCCATACATAATCATTTGCCTTTCTTTGTAGGAACCCAAAGATTCATTATTCATTATATTCATATAAGAAAGCATCTCACTTTAAAACATGCTGATATATCTGGACGTTGTTTAGAAGAACGCCAGAAAAATTACGCCTTCATGTGAAAGCTCTTTGTACTTACCAAGAGTTCATGAATTAATTGGGGACATCTAGGACCGTGGAAGACGTCTGATCGCAGCAAAATCGCAGCAGCGTTATAAAAGCATAATAACATAAGATTAGTTACCGGTGAAGTGTCACTGGCTCTTTAGAAAGTTCCAAAGACGACATCTGCATTGCTAAGGCATCTCTATAGGCTCTTCCTGTCCAGCTGTGATATCTAGCTCCAAGTTCATGCTCATGTTTTCTTGGTACATATCCGTTATAACCAGGTATTGGGGACTCAGTAAACTCTCTTTTATCACCTGCGGACGAAAATAATGTAGGCAATTGAACTGACACACTTCATTGTACGGATGAAGGTTGCACCCAAGCAGAGGAAAAAAATATAAGTCGCCAGAACAGGCTTTAAGTAGGCTTTATTCAATTCATGAATACTTGGAGCCAAAAAACGATCCATCAGCAATTGTTTCATCCATAAGGCCTTAGTCACGTCAAGATGAGAATCGTCTTCAAAATTTGCGACAATTCCCCAAAAATATAATTAAAAATTTTTTCATATAACACTCTTCAGAGTATGATTTGTCAGAAAGGAAAGTATAGATACATGGCAACCTTTTTACAAGAAACACCGATCGAAAACTTGCCAATCAAAAAATAGGAAAAAGGCAAATTTTAATGCGATTTTAAAGTTTTATACCACAAAATGGACGAGAATGAGTTGGTAAGGATGTCAAATGATAACACTATCGCATTTTCACTAAATTGAGCTAAATAAGTAATCAAACGAGAGAAAATGGCTCACTAAAGTGCTTCGCCGGATGAGCTGTTGCATAGCGCACGTTGACCCCAGGGTGTGATGGGTCTGGTAAAGGGTAACTTGGACTGACTTGAAGCTTGTGATAACTATGAACTGTTTTCCTTAAATCCATCTGATCACCGTGATGTGCTGCTTCTTTAGATTTGAACTCTGTAACAGATTCTTCGGTTCCTTCCTTATACGTCGATCCAAATTTAAAACGATGAATTGGTACATACCCTAAATCAAACAAAAAGAACAGCGTCAAAGTGATATCACAGAACGTCAACGAAACAATAATAAATTTAAAGTCTGAGACCACAAAAATCTCGAAGTATACTCTTGATATTTTGAAAGATGTTATGCAGAACGTGAATACGCTTGGTGTAGCGTTCGTTCGGGATCCCGATCCCGGCGTGGTTTGAATTATCCAAATCCAGATCCCGATTAACAGATGCCGGGATTCCAAAACAGTCAAAGCGACATTTACACTCATAGCAAGGCAGCTAGCATGTGGGTCGGCGAAAAATAGCAATGTCTGATATGAGGATAAATGCCTCAATTAGGTAAATGAGCCTAGCACTTCTTATCTGCTCCAATGAACGCAGTTAGCAAAGAAGGTGAGTTCACAGTGCTATCTAATATCACCAGTGGCAAAAGAATCAAACTGCTTCCATAAAATGTGGAGGCTCTGCCGTTTTTAAGATACAATTATCAAGCAGATGGTTTCACAGTATCACTCTGTCATTGCAATCAGCTGCAGCGCCCGAAGCAGTAGAAGTTATTGATGCAGAATCTATTGATGCTGATGCCCAGAATGTAGAAGTGACGATAGAAGAACTTAAAGATGACGACGATTGAGTTATTTTCTAATGTCCTAGGGTACTTATATATGTTCAAATAAGAAACAAGTACATAGCACTTAACCTTCTTGGAACATTATGTACGTCATATACAACAGTCAGATGAAAGTATTTGCTTCGTGGATAACTATCATCCTGCAAAATATCCCTTATATGTACAGTACACATTAAGGGATTGTCTGATTCCCGGTCCCTATGCCAATAAAATCGAAATATCGAACTTCAAAAGAAAGCTAGGCAATAAAATAATATTTATAAAGATCAACATACTCCAACTCTAAATACATTACGCCAAAAATTTCCCCAGCAGTAGTTGAAAAGTGTGGTATAAATACACTACTTTACAATAGTGCTGTTAAGTTAAATAACTCAAAAAACTATGATAACGTTAATGTGAAGTTTTAATTGTTTCTTGCTAATGGTTCTAACAGTTGGTATGTCTATCAAATGCATAATGAACAGAGTAACATATTTTCCTATTTATAAAAATATACGCACTAATTAAGAGGCTAAAATGAAAAAAGAGTGAGAACTTAATAAAAAGTGGAAACATCGTGTACTGACTTCGTACTATGTGACCTATCTCTTATAGCTCTAGAGAATAGAGATGGCAAAGTTTCTGTTTATACCAATGTCATCCATTGTCATAAAGCAGTTAGTAAGGCAATACAATTACTAGCAATCATAAACTCGATGCTTATGAGCAGTCTCTAGATAGCCCTTCAAGGTATTAAGTTGATGGGCCCCAGGCATGTCGATTAGCAGTGAAAACACCCTTTTTGTTGCTTTAGATGAATTATGTACAAGTATACCTTTTTCACAGAGGTAAACCTCAATAGCAGGCCAGGGGAGATGTCTTGCCACCATGTCATGGAACCAGGTTGGATGCAGGAGCATTCTTATGCTCATTTGCATTTTTAAAAAGCTAGATTGTATTACACTTTTTGGAGGCATGTTTATGGACTTTACCAAAACATTTTCTTTCCAGGCCAAGTCATTTTGAGATGGCAAGGCCTAATTCATCCAGCAGGGAAACCACTTCTCTTTTTCTGTGTGTGTCAAGCTACAGAAATTTGCAGCAGTAAAATGAAGGAGTGGCTTCGAAGGCTGGAAAAGATTTAAGCTTATTCTTATGATTATTTCCAGCATCAGCCATTTTGCCAGATGGCTGCTAGTGATACCGAAAACCGCTGAACGTGACTGTTACTAGCATAAAATCATAGATGTAAGTATTCTGTCAGGAAAATATTAAGAAAAAGGTAGAAAAGGCGGAACTAATTTTGAAAATTTGAAAAATAAATATTTTACAATTTTATTAAAGGAAGAAGCTTCTAAAAAGAAAGAAAAAGGAATCTATATGAACTGCAATTAGGAGTAGCTGAATCATATTCTGTCAGAATCACATTTTGACACTTGCGTGTTACTTTCTCTCCACATACGGACTGGAAAAGTAAGTGGAAGCAAAATAGAGAAGAAATATTAAGGAAAATTTGTCTCCAGTTTAAAATGTGGGCTAGTTACATTTTAATTAGGAGACCACTAAGGAGAAAATACTGCTTGTCCATTTCTGTGCAATAAAAGTAAACACGTTTGTGTTTAGGGAAAGTAATAATGTCTCATCATACACATTTCAATCTTAGAGCAGTAACTGGTTTACAGTGATTAAACTTCCCCCAACATTTAATTACCGACTAAAGAACAAGATGAAGAAAAACAATGAACAGCAAGCACGGAAATGCGGGAAAAAAATTGGCGAGGAGACTATTCTTGAAAGATATACTTGCCTGTGTATCCGGGAACCATCTTTTCCACGTATATTTTATCTCCATATTGCTTTGGTAAGTACATTTCTTTCATCCATGCTTTATCAGGAAATGTGTGAATCAATTTCTCATTTCTCATGAGTTTCTAAGGAGTTGAAATAGGATACGTGTCACTGACAGTCGTGGACATTACAAATGATGCCAAAAATAACGATGAAATATCCTTATACAGCTGACGCCGTTTTAATTTGTAAGAAAACCGTTGAAAATTAATGTTGAGGGCGTAGACTTGCTCATTTTTAAGTCATAAGGCTACTCTACTAGACTGACGACAGCTACTTCTAAAATCAAAAAGAAACGTAGGTAAAGATGCTGACAGAAACATCATGACAGAAAAACAGGTAGGCTGCTCTAAGCAGTGGAAACATGACACAAAAGAATATTTCACGTCACTGTATGCCAACCCACTCATAATCCACATGTAATGCCTAACGCAACGCTAAAGGCAAAGAACTACTTATCTACAAATGATCTGTAAAGTAAATATGGTAGACCTACTCGTACAGATTACAGCTTCAATCGTTTATCTGGCCACGAGCAACTTGTAATCATCTTTGAATCACATATAGTGGGCTGTTCAGGCGCACATTGCAGTGTGTAACTACTACTACAACAGTTACTCTCATAGTCCAAACACAATATTCAGCTTAATCGAGCTCATTACAGCAACCATACATCTTCAACTATAATTCTTGATTTACAGCATTTAATTAAAGAAATGAGATGTTATCGCATTATGATCCATATTCATGCAAAATTTCATTTTCATGTCTAAATTGATTTTGAGTTTGCATCCCAACCAATATCGCATATTAAGACGGATACGGTTAGATTTAGCCAATATTGGAGATGATGTAAAACGTTTATATCGAGTTGAACTCACCAAGCTTTCGTAGCAGACGGTGCCCAAAATAATACTGCACTGGGCCTAAAAGGGGATTTTGCATTGTTTGGCGATTTTAAAATAAAGAAATGGTCCTGATATAAGCCCATGGGTCAAAGCATTTTATCCGGGTTTTCTGGCAACAAATCTTCACTTACATCAGATGGATGTGGAACGAATCATCAAAAAGACGTAAAGTTTAGAATAAAACCCTTTCTTCCATGCAAAGTATAACACGCACTTACAACTTCAAAAAGTCAACGTCATTAACTTTGTCACAGTCCACATCATTGACCTCACTTTGAGAAGATTCTTTATGGTCACCTGTACTACAAACATTTTATTAATTTTCTATTGCAAGGGTACGAGGAAATCATTAATATTACCTAATAATATCTTAGCTGGAACTTCTCCGTTGGCAACTGTCTCACGTAAGTCTGAGTGTAAGGCTGTAAGCATTTCCCTCATACCTAATGTAGCCACATTATATAGATCCTTTTCAAATCATATCTTCATAACGATTTATCTCAAAACATAATAGATCTAAACAACAACCTTTACTTATGATGCTAGCTATAGCTTGCTGGAGGCAGTGTATTGCATTTCGTCACTAGTCAACCATTAATTCCATTTCTTATGCAAGTGCTCTTCGAGTGTTTTGTCTACATGCGTTTCTATAAATTGTAGCGATGGTGACATACTGATTTTAAAAGTTCTTACAAATACGAGAACGGCTTTGTTTGTAGGCAAGAGCCATAGAGTTAGTACGAAAAGAGGGCTCAGTCGAGCGAAACTGCGTTACAAATTTTTGTAAACAAAGATGGTAGCAATAGTTGGGTTAGAAACCGCAGAAAACAAAGACGCCGATACGGTCGAAGCATCTCATAATCGTAGAGTTATTACCAGTGAAAGTTTTAATTCTTGTCGATAACATATTCGTAGTTTTGCAACTTCCAGACAGCCATGTTTTATCACAATTTGTTGTTTGAAAACTGACATTTGGAATTTTGTAAGCCTGTGGTTGAAGGAGGTCCTCTGTAAAAATTTGTTGATATGGGGTGTAAGGGACGGAAATTATAGCCCATCAACTCATTAAAATAAAATATCAAAATATTTTGGTCTGTAATCTCCAAAATATGTCAACAGAGGTGCAAGTGTTTAAAAGTTATTGCCGGCCAACCCATAAAATCTTTACTCACGAACCTTGACTTTTAAGCCAGTTATCTCTCGTAAACCTGCATGTTATTTAACATAGTTTTCAACATGTTTACGTCTATTTCCTTCAAAGTATGTGCGAAAATTGTTAAGCTGTAGGTAACATAATTTTGAGATATTTGTGATTATCTCTGTGTAGGTCGTTAAATTACTTTTGCAAAAAGTTGAAGACGCGGTTTTCAAAATCTGCCGTCTTTTGAATTTTCGCTGAAATTTCTCTCCGTTTAAGGCCAAAATTATGAAATAAATAGTTAGCTGTGGTGTCTAGCTATAATGTGTCAAAATTGCAACTTTGTAGCTTTTGCTATGGGACGATACTGACAGAAACACAAGTTGATGTGGGCAGAAATAACTACAGACCGACCGACGGACAGACAGACCCGCGCATTAAAAAAAACCCTAGTCAATTCCTGTGCTGTTTCAGGGTAAACTAATCAAACAAATAATTACCTATATAATTTAGCTGATATGTAAGAAAATTTGAAAGTTGTAGCTTCAGTAGTTACTGATATATTGATCTAAGAAAAATGTAAACAAAGTTATGAAACCAATCTTCCTCTTGAAAGACGTTCATTTTACGATTGATCGATTGATAAGTACTATCTTGGGCAGGATTGCTAGTAAAGAATTATGTTCTTGCTACCTGTCTTTCCTTACACAACGTTCAAAACTGATTTCATTACAAGCAACAGGAATAATCGCTTTAACATTCATCTTCTTAGGCTAACTCAACTTTCTTATAGACAACACCTGGAACGGTTGAATTATGCCGAATTTTGTTCTTAATGTATCTCAATCCTGTCGATAATATTAAATTTCCGGTACACTGTATAATATATCCAACCCAATGTGATATAGGCAACTTGAACCATACTGATTTGATCGCTTCGCTGTTAAGTATACGTCTGAGGCAAACCCAACCGTTGCTACCAGTTTGGGTGCCCTTGACTGACACAATATTTTGGTAGGTTTCTTCGGTACCAAGCCCTCTTGTCCTACTAACTCTATGGAAAGAGCCTTTTCTGGGTCCATAATATACAAAAATTCAGTTGCTAAACAAAGAACCAGGTCCCTTATGCCAGAAATCAAGTGTGCAAGATTTTGCCACAAATTCCCCTGTCCTTGTTCCTCACTTTTGATACCTTGCACCACAACACAGATTGAAAAATCTTAATTGGAGTTTTATTATCGGTGGCTTTCTGGCAGCTTTCAGCTCGTTTCTAGTCAAGTTGATTCCGGTCGTAAGAGAAGCTATGAAACGAAGTTTTTTGTAACAGTATGTTCGAACTGTCACAGTTTGAACTCTGTTGCATCATACTTTGTCTAGTTTTCAACGCATTGTTTCTAGGAACATTAATTATCCGAAGTTACTTGAAGTTCGATTTACTAGAACCTTGAATTTTGTCTACCTAAAGTTTAAAATGGAACCAGAGCAGTTGACAAATTTGTGATTGTTCAGGAAATGGCACATTTTGTAAAAATGTTTAAAATTGATCCATACTTAGCCATATAACGATGAGGTTTTGCTCGTTACGTGTTACAAATAAACGAGACTGACTTTCTAAATGAATAATCAAAAAGCAACAGATAATTTAAGTCTTGGCAAGACCTTACTGGCTGAAAGGGAAAAGTCCAGTTTCAGTTATTTTCCTTTAATGTATTAAACAGTGAGGATTGTCCCTAAAAGATTTCAAAACTGCATTAATCAGTAGCAGCTTTGACAGATATCTGGAAGGAACCTCGAATTCCTGCGACCTAAAGTTTACAAGAAAGTCAAATAGAATTGCTCAAATTGTTCTTTGACGCAAGCAAAATGCTACGAAAAGCGCGCGGAAAAATAACCATGTCTATGTCACGTGACAAGCGATCTTTCTGAGACAAATTTGCTCACGCGTATCTTCGAGCTTATGCAGATATCGATATTGACTATTGACTGTTGAAGAAGAAAGACATTTAAAAGTTTATAGGCAACAGGATACTGTTTACGGTAAGTTTCTTTACATACCTTAATAATTCACTATTAAAGGTGGTCGTCGGAAGGAGCGAATTGTGCGTAGCCGTAGGCATGTTCAAATCCATTTTTATTAACATTTGCTCGGGTTTGAGAACCTGAACTCCTTGCAAGAATTTCACTTCATACTATTGACTCTTAAAAGGCTTTTGTTCGCAATTATGAAACTTTTCATACTTAAATTTATACCTCGATAATTTATTGCTCTCACTGACAGTTATGTACCTGTCCTTCAGTAAGTAAGCGACTCACGTCACGTTGACCGATTTGCAACCTTTCTCATAGTTTATTGCAAACACTGTTAAGCGATACAACATCTCAGGTATAAATTGCGTGCCCTAGCTATAGCGGGATAGCTGAAAATCTGTTAAGAATCTGTTTTTTCATTTGACTATGTCATGTCAGAAAAAATTAGCCTACTTTGATACAGTAACAACTTAAAATTTTTCATAGAAAGGAATTGCTTTAAGAAATGTTGAATGACATACACACACTCTCCCTCCGAAAATATTGGAATGAGAAGAGTAACAAGAAATAGAATCAACAAATGGACAGTTGACACCACCAAGGTTTAGCTATAAAATGTACACAAAAATAAAAGTAGGATTCAATACGAAGCGAAATTGTGACTTTTTAAAAATGTATGTGCAGCTCAGTAAATTGCTGAGCATACAGACGAAAATTCGATTATATTGCTAGTAGTCAAGGGCATCAACTTCAAATCAAATTGTCGCAATAAAGTAATGATTTTGTACGTTATAGAACAGGAAGTAGGTTGATAGACTTACGTTTTAATAAATTTACTTAAAAGTTATTTAAAATGTTATCCTATAGCACAATAAAAGATTTGCAGGCGACCAAGATATTTCAGTCAGCGACGATTTATCTTTCTACGTTAGCAAGATCAAGCAAGCAAGTATGTGTTCATGAATCAAAGTCAGTTGCAAATATATTTCAAGAAATGCAGACTTAAGAATATCCTTATAATACAAGCCAAGGTATAACTGCATAGTTTTGGTAAAATAAGTCACATGAAATAAATATAAATTTTCTTTGTTCGAAGAACAGAATTTACAGGGAAGATTATGATTTGTTCTTGTCATAAGTAATAGTACATGTTTTTGCACAGTGTAGGTATCTTAAAGGCATGAAATTAACACTTTAGGTACGCAGCCAGGGTCTTACCTTGGGGGTGCAAATTTGCCTTCGGGGGGTGAAAGCATACCAAGCATAACCACCAATTATAACAGTCGGTAAATAAGAGAATGAAAGATTGAGGTTATTAAAACAAGATGGTGACACATGATCATCGATAATGCCAGCTTTGACGTCATCCAATTGGAGTGATCGTGAATTTGAGTTTCCCAGAGAGATTTACGTCACTACAATGTACAAATTATTTCAATCTGGCAAACTGAATCTCCACTGATAGCTGGATCCTATCTGGATAAATGTGACAATCGCCCTAAAAATTTGCGACATTGCACTAAAATCATACTTAAAAGCTTTTTTCGTCTGACACTTTTCGGAGTATGAAACGTCAGAAAGGAAAGTATATGTATA
>JANTCA010001412.1:0-12025 GCA_024741275.1 Chironex yamaguchii
TGCAGCAGCACAGTCCAGTAACTAAAAGCGCTTGTTTATAGAATTATAAATCAAACCTGATACAATTAGGATACAAAACTCGACTGTTTATTATTTAAATGGCACTTTCTTACACTTTTTAGACAGTTGAATCACTGGTGGGATTTTCTCTCGTGATTTGTTTTATTTGGGTATTTTGCTTGACATAATACAGAAAATGTGGGCATCAAAAAATCCTGTATTCAATAGCTTTAACCACAAAGATAGAAGGTAGTTTTCAAAATACAGTAGCAGTAGGTTCTAGCATTAAAACAAATAATCTTTTTGATTGTATTTTGTATTTATGTAGTGGATATTAAGCCGTGTAGTTAGTGTAAAGTAGTATAACTAGTAATAGTTCTTATTTTTTATATAAAAGGGCAGGCCTCCATACCCATGCGAATGGTTTTTTTAACTTCGGTTACAATTTTTCATCATCCAGCTCTATCTTGTGTGACGCAGGGTTGCTGTGGCTAGTACCGTCAATACGTTGGGTTGGCAGGAGTATTTACAAGGGGGAGGGCAAGAAAAATGACGTAAAGTTAGCCTTGATTTGTTATTTATTTGTTTTGCTGAAAAGCATAAGTTTGCTATCTTCTTGTAAAGCTTAGTTGAACTAGTGAAATTATGAAGAGCATTTCCATCTCAAAGTTAAATATTTAAATTTTTAAATGCGTATAGGTAGCGTTTGCATAGAAGGTTGCTGCTCTAGGATAAAAGGACGTGGTCTAAACCATTTTTCCGGACGCGCCCGTTCAGAAACCGTCTCTCGATGGTCCTGACAGTGGATGTTTCTAAGTATTCCTGTCAAGAGTATCTTTTACTTCTCCATTAATCATTCCTGGGTCTTTGCGTATGCATTCACTCATGACACCTTTAGCCGCCCTTCTTGTCTCCCTCCTGGTAGCTCAGTCTGTCTGATCGATTGATTAGTTGATTGATTGATTGATTTAATGATTGATTGATTTAATGATTGATTGATTTAATGATTGATTGATTTAATAATTTAATGATTGATTTAATGATTGATTGATTGATTGATCGATCAACCGACTGACCTTCCTGCCGATCTAGTTGTCTTCCTGTCTTTGAACGTGATCAAGACCATCCGATTTGAGACTACACACTCCTTGTCTATATATCCAGAAAACTTCTGCCCTCGTAAATGGATATATCCTTCACCTAATCTTTCAGGTTGTGACCGGATATCCTTTGACCAGCCATTCATAATGTTAAATCATTTACAATTATTTGTTAAAGCAGAATTGTACAGCAGGATATCCTTCGTGACGTCATCCCTACTCCTTTCTCATCCTGAAGCTGGGACCAGGCAATGGCAGCAGGCACGAGTTGGATTGCACGCACACACATAAATTGTAACTAATGTTTTTACCAATGCGAAGACTCCTTGCATGAATGTATTCTGTTCTGACTCTTTATCATGTAAACGAATTAAATTTGGCATTTTAATAAGAAATGCGTATCGTAGCCTTTGTCCAGATTATAAACATCTACTATGCCAGTAGCCAATTTGGTAAACATTGACAATCAAGTGGCATAATCGACCTGTCATGGAGGCTTCCCCTTTCAATCAATATTTGTAAACTCACAAGATTAAACGAATGAATTAATTAAATGATGATTTTATAATATAACAAAAAGTGGGAAGATTGAGCGAAATTCAACTCTCTGCACACATATTTGTAACACTTAAAGATTGTACTTTATTGATATTTTGAAGAATATATTCTTAAAAAAATGTCAGTAGCAAAATATCTTTGAGTAAGATGGTCTTAAAATCGGGTTTCTATAACAGAGTGTCACCATGAATAACACATACAATCATTGCCAAAAGTCCTTAGTACACCTAACAATTCGAAAGCTCAAAATTAAACTAAAAGAATTACACTTAAATAGCTTGAAGCAGGCCCCTTCGCCCCAATTACAATGTTGCTATGCCCAAGGAAGTTGCAAACGCTTTGAAAAATGTTGGCTTAAACAGTTGCTATTAATGATATCTCTATCATGCTCACACATCAACAGTTTTAAGGAGAGTAAGGGAGTTAAACATTGAAAGGATGAAAAAGTTTCAAGGTGTACCAAGACTTTTCGCAATGATTGCAGGGTTTATGCAGACTGTTGCACCGACCTGTTTTTGGATCGTCAAATTAAAAGCCAGATGAAATCAAAACGGCTATAGATAGCATTATTGCCTGGCATCAGGAATACGTCGATTACATTTCTAATGCATGAAAGAAGATCCCTCGAAACAATATTGCAGCTCCAGAAAGAAGCAAAACGAAAACATCAGATAAGTATTGGAAAACAGTTGACAAACGTGATCCCTAAAATATTCTAGTAAAAAACAAGTTATGATCCACAAACGGACAAAGCAGGCTTAAATCTTTGATGCTGCTGAACGTTGAAGGAATTTGATTCCAAAATTGACCACAAAAAAGTAAGATTCATTTGCTAGCACGCTTACCGTCCAAAACGAGTTGCTAATGTGAATCAAATATAGAAGATAAAAGTAGTCGTCATAAAATCATTTTAAAGAACATATGTATTTCATTTTGTTAGGACAGACTGCATGAGGCTTGGTTGAGGGCTTTTTTAGAGAATGACTTATGTATAGTTAAAGAAACATTTGAAGGCCAACTCCTCATCACAATCATAAATGATAGGCACAGGTTTACAATTGGTGTACCCACGAAATGACATTGGCTTATATTCTACACATGACACTGTTTTGCAGCTGATGCAGGATAAAATGCATTAATGATTGAAGCAACAGAAACCAAGAAAAAAGTCAAAAACAAAACGTCTGCTAAAAGCTGCAGCGTAGTATAGTATAGCATAGCATAGCATAGCGTAGCGTAGCTGCACTGATGGAAATGTTTGAAAGTACTGGTGAGCCAACTCAGTTTATCATAACATTTAGTCCAATAAAGTTCTAAGGTAGTATATACTGAGTTTTGTTTCTTTTATTTGTGAATTAGAAAGTAACCACCCCCCACCAACTGTGGAAGCAGATACGTGTATATGATTCACAAAAAGACAGTGTCGCAGAGCAGCTATAAGATTAATCAATGTAATATTTGTAACTTTAGTGCCCTTTTAAAGGCAAAAAGGAATTTTTTACTAACAAGGCCTACGTCGTGTGACAGAATGAAAACTAGATAGCACATAGGCAGATATGTCAAAAAGTGAATACGAAATATTGTCACGATATGATTGGCATCATAGCCTCCATTATGTCATGATACATTTCATGCTTGCCACTTAATGCGTCATTAAATCTTACTTTGATACATTCCATAGGGAATTACATCAATTTATGGCCAGGTCAAATATTGCATATGTCTTAACCATTATTTCATAGGCCATAAATAGTGTACATGATTTATCCATAAATAGTTAGGTAAACAAACCAGATACTCTGTACAAATAGTTATAACAAACTAATAATGGGGAGCTAACAATGGACTAATCAATGAAGAAGTAAGGACAGCAAAAGAATGCGCCCAAGGTTTAAAAATAGATGAACCTTTGAGGCAGATGTGGACAGGAACTAGAAACGTTGCAGACGTCAGTGAAGAAGAATTACGGAAAATGACAACAGCACTTTTGTGTTAGTAAAGATCAAAGTCAACGGCGTGGCCAAGGTAAATCAAGTGGGAGGGAGCAAGAATTTAATTGGGTCTCTGCCCCATTAATATTTTGGGGGTCACACCCTTTGGCTTGGCTTGGAATGCATCTCTCAATCTCGTACTTGCCACTAGAGATCAGGAAAGTTGATAATTTTGTAAAGTTATTTTATAAACCGGAAAGTTGAAGGAATCCTGAGGACCATCGTTTGCCAAATGTGGGGTTAATTGCTCCCTTATGCCTACCCACATCACTGAGATCACTACTTTAGATATTCAGGCTTAGATAATTTCAAACTTTTATCTAAAATTAGTTGACATTTTCTTAAAGAGTTCGACATAGGACTGAATGGCAACCACTACGGAGTTATTGCTGCTCAATAACTAATCTACTTGGAAATCTCATGTTTATGGAGAAAGATATAGAAATACTATTAGGCATGAATCCAAATCGTAAAATTTTGTTATCAGGTGTCTGGTTCCTAATTAAATAACTGCATATGTTATTAGAGTATTCCTGCGATATCTGCCTCTCCAAACAAATGCCGTTGAAACATTGGGGAGGCAGACGCGGCAGCCAGACACGGGAGGCAGACGGGGATGCAGACTGGGAGGCAGATGGGAGAGGCAGATGGGGGAAGAAGACGCGGGAGGCAGACGCGGGAGGCAAGCGCGGGAGGCAAGCGCGGGAGGCAGGCGCGGGAGGCAGGTGCGGGAGGCAGACTGGGAGGCAGGTGCGGGAGGCAGGCGCGGGGGGGCAGAAGAAACATCTGCCAAATTCATATGTCAATACAATTTTGCTTGGGAGATCGCCCAGAAATAAAATTGAGCAACTATAGTAGTTTCTTGAAAATTCTTGACGTTTTTGCCCAACTATTTTCACAGCACACAAGGAACAAGGAAGGCAGTTATTTCCGAAAGAGTTCTTGAGTGATGACGTCGGAAAATCTACTTTCGGGATTTGTGGATTTGAACCACATATTTCTAAAATGTATCTTAAAATAGAAAATTCCATAGAAAATCTTAAATATTCCAGTTGCCATATTTCAGGCAATTTGCGCCTTATTGGAGTGAAATTTGATACAATGGTTGATTTTTTTTAAGTTCTTTGATAATGCATGATCAAAATTCATAAATTCTAATAAAGATGTTTCATGACGTCACACTTGTGCTACAAAAGTGAAAGATAACTGTGACCAGCCATTAGCAAATACATCAATTGCAATTTTACAAATTGATCAAACATCCCAATTTACCCTAAATTCCATGCTGTATGACCACCTTTTTTAAAGTTTTGAGGTCTAGACATTTCGGATTCGTACAGTGCAAAAGAACAATCAATCAACGCAATAGATTGAATTACCTTTTCCTCAACATATCTTGATTGATCTGCATAAGCTTGGTTGGGTAGCAAATGGTCAAACATTGATTGATTCCTTTCACCTGTTAAAACAAAGACAACAAGGAACAAGGTAATGTATTATATTAATTTGTTATGAACCTGAGTTAGTTACTTGGTACACCCCAGACAGATAGTAATCCATTGCGATTGATGATTAGGCACAGAATCAGATGATCAAAAATGTGCCCATGACCCTGGATGGCAAGGAATGCACGCTTTGTCACTTTGAATCATTACCAATTCATCAATATCAGTCGGCTCGCTTTTACTCTCCAGGAAAGAAGCCATGTTTACTTGTGAATCTGAAGAATGCTGTCCAAGCAAGCTTAGATGAGTGCAACTCTGGCTGTGTTCATCGTGTGACACCTTGTCAAGACCTGACAGGGTGACTGGATGATTCATTTACACTTTTGAGACTTGATAGATGTCTGCTAATTGTAAACTTTGTCTTAATCTAGATCAGTCCTATGATCTTATGAACACAGCTAGAGAAATAGACGAGTACAGACACAACATTGGCTGATGATCTGATGACAGCGTACAATAAGGAAAAAAGAAATCATTTTTAACCTGGGGTACTTTCTGTAGCTGCCCCTGGTCACTTCTGCTAAATTATATCAATGTGCAACATATGTCAACGAGGATATGCTTAGCTGCTCCAAGCTGTGTGTGCTCCAACTGACGTACTAATATACTGACTGACTGACTGACTGACCGATTGACAGAAAGTAAGACAGACAGACAAAGTATTGTCTAACCGAACAACTAAAATATTTAATGACTGTTTGATTGATTGATCGATCGATCGATTGATTGACCCGCCGACTTAGTTATTGATCGATCGGCCGAATGAATAAATGACTAAGATGATGTAATGAGTTTATGATATACCAGTTTCAATATGCAATATGTCATTTGCTTTTTGGCGTGAGAATAAGTCAAAGATTTTTTAATCAGACTATCATTTCACTGACAGAAAATGGAGTTTAGGGCCCCGTCCCACAGCTCCACCGATCAGTCACATACACTCGCTTATTTCATTATCGACCCGAATATAACCCTGTTGGCATAATTGGTTTGAAAACCAACCATCTAAAGAGTTTTGAGTGACAATTGAAATACAAATTACAAACCAAAAAAAAGTTTTGGTTTTAGCAACTGTCAAACGATTCAGTTGAACACCATTTGTAAAACATCTGTATACAATATACAAACGTGCTGGATGGAACAAGAAGTTTCCAATGTCCTGAAATCAACCTTTGACCTCTTATCTTACTTAAGTTCAGATTTACTTTAGTGTCAAAGGGTAAAGGACAACGGACTACGAACAAAGTGCTGGCGATAGCAAAATGGGGGGCCAAAGATCCTTATGTGCAGGGAATGTAGGGAGTTAAAAGGGTCAGATCTCACGTTGGCTTAAATGGTCGTTGCATTTCCGTGCAGGTGCGTCAAGAGAAAGTGTGACAGAAATGCCGACATAGAGCAAGGCTAACACATCAGGTCCATCTATTCAAGAGTCAGAACCACAGGCTGCGACAAGTTAACATTGATCTTGTTTCCGCTTTGCCAAAAATTGTTACAAAGGCATATGAAACAGCCAAAAAAACAGAGAAATCGGTGTTTCATAACCTCTTTGCTCCCCATGGAAAAATTTTCCAACTTTGACGTCGGTGACACGGACGCCAGCACCCGGCACGATCATCAGTCCAGTCCCGACAAAAACAGCGGAAAGAGTCTGGCAAAGGAAGCATTAAGTAGCAGCGGCAGCACATCAAGCATGGAGGATTCCATATCCACTAGCAAAGAACGAGAAGAATCTCACGAGAAAGAGCATCTGCTTAGCCAGTTGCAAGCTAGCTTCAATGTAGACAGCTTAGGTAAGCAATACGATGTACTTGATATTTTAATTCAATAATCGCGTTATGTCATTGAATGTACATATTGTTCAACATAGTTATCGCTTGCACTTTAATTGAATTACAGTGTGGTTTTAAGGCTGTCATCTTGGCCATTATTGTGATATTGCTCGCAGATGAACAATCTGATGTGATGGTGTGCCCCCATTTGTACATGAGATGGATATGTAAAATACGATTGGAGTTACACCCCGTGCCTAAGGGATCATGTTGATGGCCCTGATATTATTTCTAGTTTCGGTAGCATTTCATTTAACCCATAATCATGGTTGCATCGGTTTGCTCAAGTGTGATCATGGGCGGCTTTTTGCATATTGGTGACCCTTCCTGAACATCATACTTCTGGATTGCTGTAAGTAATGCAGCCCGATCGCATTGCAGAGAGAAAAGCAGCACAAAAATGCATGCGATTTAAACTTAAAAAGTATTCCGCCAATCGTTTAAATTAATTTAATTTATTTCATCACTGTAAATTTAAGAATGTTAGGCAATTCTTACTCAAAGACACGATGCAGTCAGTTTGGCTATACCGTAAAATGAACTCCGAAAAGGGAATGGCGTTTTTGAATTTACGTCAGCCGGTAATGTAATACTAAAATTGACTTGATATTTGACCTATGCTGATGTCTGTACTTCTAATTATTTAATTTACACATCGAAGGCATTATTTATTATTGTATTCGTGTACGGTAATGATGTAGTCAACGCAGACAGATGTTTATGGATACATAGCAGATGAGATAGTCAACACAGACATGTTTATGGATACACAACACGGAAACAAATAGACAGTGTGCTCCTTTGAGAACATGGCAGCCCAGGGATACACAAAATACATATTTTAGCGCTCCAGAGTGCTTTCTACTCAAAACGTGTGTCGGAGGGACGCCTGGAGCTCCTCGGGTGTACGCTAACGTTCATGATAAGAGTAATTATTCACAAAGCATAACGTCAAAGTGTGAGACCAAACAACAAAGACCAAAATATATATCACAGCACTACAATCGCTTTCAGTAACCAAGAGGGAAAAACTAAGACAACTACAAGGGTATTTGGGGGCCCAAATACAAAATTCACATGTACCAACCCCTGCATCCAACTAGCGTAAATTACGCAATGGTTGCAGATGCCATGATCTTACAGGTCCCCGTCCTCTCCCTCGGTGGCATGGGTCACACATTATACTTATTATTTTTATACTTATGATTTATAGGCAAATTACAAAACGTAATGTTTTCTTTCTCCATTTCATGTATTTACACAAATAATATCAGGTTGCCATATACGTGTAGAAAAGACCTTTTTAGCATTTTATTTCATTAATTAATGACCAAAGGGGATGGATAGGTTAGAACAAGTGCTGATTTTCAAGGAGCCCTCCCATTAAAAAAGTAAGGGTAAATTGAATTATAAAATGCAGTCTTGTAACCTATTTACCACTGCGTATAAAAACTTGATTTACACCTAAATGTATTGTTCAAATACACCTTAAAGCGAAGGGGAGTGACCCCATTTTCCCACCAAAGACGGGACTGCAAAAGTTTGCGTATCCGTGGCGTAGTAGACCAAGTGAAAGGCCCTTACAAGTGAAGCCTTTTTTAGCTATGCGCTTCATTGGACAATACAGTGGTTGGTTGTCTTTTTTGACATGGACAATATTTGAACAAGTGAAGTACCAATGAAGGGATTTGTTTAGAGTTGGCTATGAAACGAGGGTCATATGAAGGTCATATGAGGGGATGGTAGAAACAAAACATCAAGAAGAAGGTAGAATACTTTGGGCATGTGGTAAGAAATAACAAGATAGAAAAAACACCGATGGAAGAAAGACCAAGCTACAGAAGAGGAACACCGAAGAGGGCGTGGACCACGAATATCAACGACTGGACTGCCATGACCATTGTGACGTATGTGCGGAAGGCTACCAACAGGGAGTACAGGTGACGAGGAACCACGGACTGACAGTTGTTGGTGCGACCAGCAGGTATCAGGTAAACAAGGGTCATATGAACCTTACGCCAATGAGTAATGAAGAAAAAGCACTCTGAACGTAGCAGTAGCAAGGAACAAATAGCATTCTAGTCAAACTAATGTAAACTTTTGTTAGTTCAGAGATACATATACCTTCGATATCCACAGGTCTTAAATTGGTTGCAAAAAGTAAATATTCAAATAAATCAAAAGCACTGGTCAATTTGCTAGTAACCCCCCACCCCCATAACTATCGAATGTATGTATGAACTAGAAGCACTCCAAGAGAGAGCAAACCTCCCCCAAGCCAGTTTTATTTATCAATTAGCAGGGGAGTTCCCCTGTTGCAATCGTATCTGGATTATTTCGCTAGCACTATGAAGGTTCCATTACCGAGAAAGCGATCCAGAATCCAGGATTTCATTCGGATCATCCCCAAAACGTATTGGGATATCGCTTTGATCAAGATTGATCGCCTGACTTTTTTCATGAGGACCCATCCGGTAGGTTTTGCGTAATCCTGCTGACAGACAGACACACAAACAAACAAACAAACAAACAAACAAACAAACAGACGGTGATCTGGACTCACCAAAGATTAATCATCCCAAATTTAACGCATTTCCGACCTTTCCTCAAAATTCGCCCAAACCCTTTTAAGTTATTTTGCTGACAAACAAACTAATAAACCAACCAACAAACAAACCCCGATGAAAACATAAGCTTGGCAGGTAAAAACCACATGAGATGTTAAGTCCACAATATTATGAAAGCAAGCAGTAACAATTAACATCCAATGTTTTTCTGTTATGTGTTTTCGTTGCCACTCCATGTGACCGTTGTTCCATCACACTTTTGGAGTGGAGTCTTCAATGATTTCCGGCTTCCGTCCTACGTGCTGTCCACACTTGGTTTCATCCAACGAAAAGAAAAGTGAGATCATCTCTTGTTACACTCTGATCAAATGTTCCATTCACGTTTCATGTCTGTTGACAGGATAACCCTTATTGTTGTTATTGACGCGTAAAGCCGAGAAATCCTGCCACTTCCACGTGGTTTGCCATAGGCGTTCTATGCTCAAATCAAGTTTGTTTAGGCCTGTCGGCAGTGGAAGAGATATCGGGAGCAGTCACATTCCACTTTGGACACTTGTTGTCTGTTGTTGGGTCCAAGTGGAAGAGGTAGGTTTTTTTTGGGGGGGGGGGGGTGTAGGTGAAGCGGAGCCTGTCCAGGGTAGACCTTGCTTTTTGTTGAGCTATTTTGAGGATGGGTGAATATTAGGAGGTATTTTGTCCAAAAGGGGGGTTGGTCCCGGGGAGTTTCCAGTCTGCTCCACAAAATACGTAACAGTTCGTTTGGGTGCTTTCTTTCAGAGTTGGGCAATTGTTACTTTTGACTGTTCTGTGCTATTAGAAATGGAGGGTTCTTTGGGAAGGGGTTTTTTGGGGGTCATTTCAAAGGGTTCTTCCACAGCCAAAAGAGTATGACCAGGGTAGTCTATTTTGAAGCAAGGTAGGTCAAAAGGGTACTAGCATGTAAGAGTTACGTGAAGGTAATAAGTGATTAATTAATGGCATAAAAATTACATGGCATAAAAATAAACATGTTAGTTCATGTCATGTTCTTTCTGTGTTATAAGCCCCCTTCCCTTGTAGAGTAAGGGATACCGGTACAATTTCACTTCCCCCTCGTCGATGCTTGAATATAAGTACAACAAAGATGTATCTAAGCATCTCTGCTACAAACCACTTTAGATGATCAGAGGACAGTCTAATATATATACTACATGATGACTTAGTTCATAACAAACTGGCTTCAAAGCACCCAGAAAACATTGCCAAGAATGAAATATGTTTAGACACTTGCACTCAGATGAGAGACTGGGACCGTCTTCTTGGACTCTGCCCCACCCAACACACACATCCAATATACAATCTGACGAAATTTGACTTTTATCTGTTGTATCAAGGATTACGTTACATTTCATGTTCATGGAGTTGAAATATCGATGTTTTAAACTTGTATGTAGCATTTGATTGTTGGGGTGCAGAAAATGGGTTTGATATCATAGAAAAGTATTCGTGTGAATCTTGGTGTTAAAGTTAGCGTGACAATTGTAACTTAAAATAATAAGATTATGATAATTATAATAAGATAAGAAGCTCATATCATGCCTTTATAGTTTGTTTACAATAAGAATGAATTGATTTGGTAATTATGAAGATAATCGGTTCTGTCAACATCTAATGCATGTCATGTTTACGATGCAAAAATGTAAGCTATGAGTAAATATTATAAATAATGACATTTATATGAATATAACTCATGATAGACAGTACCCTAAATGCCAGTGCCGTTAATGGTATCTAAGTAATACAATCATGAAAAATTGTATAGCCTAAGACAGGGGATTTAATCGCCGGGGGCCAGGGGGCAATTGCCCCCCACTTTTTTGCAAAGTGAACATTATCAAACACTCTCTGTTGACAATTGTCAGCTATAAATACTAAGCTATGTATTATGGAATTAACTATCAACCGCGCCGCAACGTTTCCTGTAGGTAAGTTGGTTTTCAAGTCCAGTTTTACAACAGTGCTTTTGGCTTAAGTGTTACTAAATGAAGAAGTAACCGATGAAACAAGTTTTTGGCTTTTAAACTTACTTCGCTAAACAAACATATATTTGGCAGAAATCCGCTTACAGTTCGGCTTTCCAACTTACATGCAACGAAACGTTTTCTAGGATCGAAAACAGTATTCAGATATTTATTGGCATTGATTTATCTAAATTTGCCAAGTACTTGTAACTTTATGCTCAGTGAAAAACCGGAATTAAACATGTTCATGAATTGTAAAATCCAATAAAATGAAACAGTCAATAGAAATATACTATTTGTATTGTAAAAGTTGGCCGGACCTAAACAGGATGAAAAGTGAAACAAATGAAACATATGTTAACATTACGATGCGATAATAAATTAATATACATAGGGTTGTGGATCTAACATATTGAGAAGAACATTATCCGTTCGCGATTTACAACCTACTAAGTCTAATTAACGAGACATTAGT
>JANTCA010001413.1:0-12025 GCA_024741275.1 Chironex yamaguchii
ACATTGACAATTGATTTCTACGACCCCAATTTACCCAAACAAGTTAAAAGCGAAAAAGGTGTAGGTCCACTTTAAATCAATACGCTATTTCTCTCCGTAACTTGCAAGATTTAAGTTAATACTTACCCACCACCTCGGTAGAAGTATATATGTCCTGTTTCACCTGTTCTTTCCTTGAAACGCAGACAAGTATATTGCTCATAATCCCGAATAGCTGCCTGGATCAACGAAACTGATCTTGGATCCGACGCTAGAAAGCAAAGTCGTGTGTACTGTATTTTTTTATTCTAACTTTAATTGATTACCGTGTGAGGAATGCGAAAGGTGGGAAAGAGTTACAGATTACTCAATTTAATATCGATTTATCGAAATTGTCTTCAGTTTTAGATTCCATTAGAAAAGCAGGACTATAATAAACCTACCCTACCAAGCATTTAAACATGTAATGCCTTTTAGTTAGAAAATAACATTCCACTAAGCAAAAGAGGCACCAGTGAGCATAGCTAGTGTAATGTCCTCCCAGAGACATCCATTTTGTGCAGAGTGGGACAAATTTAAGACCAATTTTTAAAAAATTGTAAATTATATCTTAGTCTTTATTGACTTACTTACTTGTTGTATATTATTCTGTTTTCTTATCTTATATTTACGAAATTAATCTTAAATGTGTTATTGTTGTCATAACGTCAAACATTTGAACACAAGCAGTTCAGGTTGAGATGACATAACAAGCACTGGTAAGAAAAAATCGAGCTTAAACTTCAATCTCTGCTGGAAGTAAAGTACGATGAAGTGAAATCTACGGAACAGCATGACTACAAACTCTTATTACGACTATCTTATCGTTTTTATCTTGAGTGTTTGGTACTTTTTGATATTTTTTTCAAAATGTAAGTTTACATGCAATATTTGATAATCATGAAACAAGAAAAGTGGTAAACTTTGCAGCTTTCTACACGAGCAAAGCATTACCACCATTGAGACGCTCAAGATTCCGTTGGAGGCTCGTAACATTTACAAAGCAACTTCATTTCTCAACTTTCTCATTTTTCACCTGAATTCAAAGGAAACAAAAGGGCTTGGTTAGTGCGGCATTTAACTCTCACGAGTTTTACATGTCCTGCGCCGGCAACTTAAACTTTTTGGTTGAAGATGCATGATAGGGGCGCTCGACTTGCCTGAGTGGTACAACGATTAAGGTAGTCGACATCAATAATTAAAAGCTTACTTTGAAGGCGATTTGTACATTAAAATAGTATGTCTAGTCAGTAAAAACTACTGTTGTCGCAGTGGCCTGCAATTATTTTAAATTGGCGAAAATGTGTTACGACTGTGTTACAAAAATATTAATGCTGGTAAAAGGTCATCTGTGAAATTTAGTTATTTTCATATAAAAGATCATTAGAAAACACCTGAGCACCTGCCTTTAGGAGTTATAATACATTTTAACGACAGAGAGGAACGCCGGTCTTTACAGCAAGTTGTCGTAATACAGAATAGGTCATCTGGGCACTAAATCGACCCATATTTATAATCAAGATGAAAAAATGACTATTCATGAGATAGGTTAGATTATTCCAAGTGTCGTGTGGACAACAGAGCAGATGCTGTACTTCATACAAAACGGCACCTATTATTACTTGATACGAAATAACACTTACCAATCTCAGGTGAGTACTCGTAAGGAATAACTTTTGGCCATTGACGACCAATTGTGGCTGACAGAGGAATATCAGGATTTGGCCCTTTTCCGTAGAGAAACTCATGCTCCTGTTCCTTTGTTAAGATCATATCACCCTCAAAAAGGCCTGGATCTAAAAGAATTTAACCATTTTTAAGTAGCACCATTTAGTTTAAAATGTCAAACAAGTACAGTGCAAAATATTATCCTAAATGTTTTCGGATAATACGATATTCATAGTAACTATGATTTGGATGTAACACGAAAATTTTTATTATCGATAGCAAACAATACCATACGAAGTATCCCTGACGAAATGTACAATTAACTATGTAAGACTGCACTGTAAAATGCATTTTTCATTGGTAAGAGTGGTTTATTGAGTTGCTTAATTCCACTCGAGTTATATTTTCAATTAGTATTCACAAGGTCTATTACCAAACGATATTTTCCATCAGCTTAAGCTTAAAAATGAAAATAAATAGACAGATAAACACGATCACAGATATTTTCTTATACAAAGAGTTTGCTTGATGGCTACAGAAATTACTTACTTTCCATAGGATCATGCCCATGTCCCAGAGAAAGGAGATGAAGACTGATGACAACCAGGAACAACATGGTGATTGATGTATGAACAGTAAAACATCTTAAACCCAATACATATTTATAGCCTCACATAAGGCAAGTAAAGCAAATATCTAAAGTAGAGCAGGGGTGCTCACGACGTAATTGAGAAAATAAAAACGTGGTGTATCAACTCCTTATTTGCAGTTCAATGCGCGTAAACTGATTTTGCAGTTCTTATGCAATTCAAGGCGTTTCCCTTTAAAACTGTTCCCGTTTTGGAAGTATAGCTTCATTTCTCTAAACGTTTCTTTCCTCTACACATTCAGTGCTAGTTTGACCCTGAAATAAGAGCATATTTCCTGTAAATAGCTATTTCAATCAGCGCAGAAAGAGCTCATAATGACTGGGTAATAATGAGTCACTACCTAGCTACAGGAATATACTTAAGAAAATCCTACCCCCGGCTGGAAAAGCAGCTGGCATGACTTATTATGGCTACAATTAAATTAGAAAAAGCTTTCCAGCTAAATACACAATATATATATTATATAAATCAACAACCGTTTTCCCTGAAAAGATGTATTTGTTTAAAACAGTGACTTGTAATATATTGCAATGTACTGTATAAAAGACTGACTAAGTAATCACTTTTTAGAAACTACGTTTAAGGCCTTGATCGTACCAACACTGCAGTGATAGGTTACCTAACCGAAAGCGTAGGAGGTCTATAGTATTAAGTAAAGTAGTAAAAGTAAGTCCTCGGGGATTTATTAAAACCACATTACTTATAATAGGCATAATATTCTTTAACATAGCTAAATGAAAAAAGAATTGGTGCCCATTTTTTGACAGCGTAAGTTCGATAACAATCCTTGTTCTAAACTAAAATATTCAGGTTAATAGAGACTAAGATTAGCATTTTGTCGCTAAAAATCTTTTCTAGCGACCAATAATTCTTTTGCAAGTTGTAGCTTCATAGATGTATGTAAAAGGACCAAAAGCAGAGACCTGACGAGAGCAAAAAGGAACTTTTATGTTATGACCACTGTCATAAAGCACAAACGAATATTATGAGCTCTCCTTTCCTCGCACTTCACAGAAAAAATCTACTAGTTCAAAATGACTTATTCGAATCAATGATCTGCAAATTCGATCCCTTTTCTACTAAGTTAACCAGGCCATTAGGAAAGGCGGAAAAGCAATTGGTCATTGAATCCCAATATAGGACTCATGGTATTGGGTGTTTGTCAATTTTCGTATACCAGTGACATGTGCAAGGATTTAGAGCTCCAGTAGTCATGAACATAACCCAACTTCTGATTACACTGTCTACTTCTTTATAACAACCTCCCAAAACATCGCCAAGGAGTTCCTGGATTAACACTCAAGATCCATTAGTTACTATTCTCTGTGGCATAAAATAATATACGCCGCCACTGTCGTTAGGTCACAAACCACGTGACAGCATAGCTCTTGCTTCGTGGTTTTAACAAACTTAAGAGCATATACTTTTTTGACTGGAGTCAATATGCTGGGAGCTTCATTTAATGTCCATCGACAGTTATAGCTTTCTTGAATACCAACGCAGAAATATAAGTTACAAATGCATACAATTTATTTGTAAAGCTCAAAATGATTATTATTTTAGGCAAAAAAAGCGAAACCTGTGCTTACCTATGTGTAGGGATAAGAAGTGAAGGACGCATGTTTCCTTTCAATCGCACTGTCATCTTAAATGTATATATTACGTTGTCACATACAAACAGTGACACATAAACCATTTGAGTAATATTGGGTGACGAACGTTAACCGTTATGATTAAAGTAAAACAACCGGAAGCTGCCACGTTTACCAGAAATTAGTTGGGTTGATGTGACAGTTTCAATCTCAAAAGAGTGATGGGCCACTTGTTTCAGAAGGGACAAGGTAAATAACTTTCCGACAAACCTTTTGGACTCACGTTTGATTATAGAGCTTATTGATAGCAGCATTTGCTACCGAAAGTGCAGAAGGGTAGAGCAAAAACGACGAATTAACTGAATTAGTGCTTTAAATATAGACAGGTCATTCCCTACAAAGAATTCAATCTACTGCATACATTGCCTCTAACAAACTGAATTGAAGGTTCTTTAAAATTATTTTACGATATTTCTGCTATTTGATCCTAATACTTCATATTATCAACTTTTTGCAAGGTGGTACTTATATTGTGTTTTTGGTCAACTTTTGGAATCAAATTCTTTTCAACAGGATAAGGGATCTACAGATACTTCATCCAACAGGAGTGTAACTTTAAACAGTTGAGTTGAGCTTTAAATATCTTTCCTCGTGGTTTGTAGATCTAATTTGAAGCATGATTCTGTACAAGAGAAATAAGCTTGGATTAGATGTCTATGAGTATAATTTCTTCTATACTTTTATACCAATGAGAAAGCTTTCTTGTTTTAAGGCTGCATTTGGTGTAGCTTAGGCTTAAGTTAGTGAGAGCTCCTTCAGACCAAGATAAGATTGAACGAGCAAACATTCCTCATGCTTTCGTGCATCAAGGTTTTGGTATTGCTTTGTCACATTTATAAATGAATGGTCTTGCAAATCCTTCTCAGCATCAAACATCTTTTGATTAAGCAATGCAAAATCTGTAAGGATTCGCCAATGCATCAGAAAACGTTCATTTATACACAAGGCCACTTTGCCAACCACAACATTAAAAGGCTCCCATTTATGCATGTCCACTACGATAATATGAGTAGCATGATCAAAAGCATAACTGTTTTGCAGCTTTCAAAAACTAACTAAAACTGTTGTGAACTTATCTTTGTCTGCGTTGCGTGACCCAGTTAAACAAGCATAATAACATCGATTGTTTTATACTGCAAATGCGATAATGCATGATCTGTAATTAAAAAAATTTGGTGAAAGATATGCAAGGTCGGTGCAGTCCGGAATAAGTTAAGTTTATCGCCTAGTCTTTGGCATCAGTGGCAGTTTCAATACCATGAACTGCTGACTGGCAGTCTTCCAGAGCGTCAACAAGACAGTTAAATAATTTGCCATCTTCCACACGGAAGACATTTTGATGTGACGACCATCTTGTCATCAATATCATTTAGGGTCGATACATTGGCGTAACATAGCCTAATTTTTGCTCCTCATTTACTCATTCATACCTTCGTTGTTGTGATTTGGCAAAGAAGCTGTACAGTTTCTCTTGAGTGCAATGAGATACAGGCCTCCATAATTATGTGATTGCAAATCTGTAACTGTAAGTCGCATCACACGTGTTAATCTGATTCAGTACTGCTATGCTTTTAATACTTATCTCCTCAATTGTGCCAGGCCTTTTCAACCTGCACGTGCTTACAATCCCTCCTGCAATTTTTGCCTGTACTCTATATTCGCCATGGAGACAGGTGAGCGTGGGCCCTGTGATGAAGGGGAGTGAAAACAAGAAACGAAAGGGGCAGTTAAATCGACAAAATTTAGGTTCGGATTCGGACAAAAATTTAAGAGAGAGTTTATGCACATTAAGCACCTAATTAGCCTGCCAAAAGATAGTGGGGGACAGGAGTTACTTGTAGAAAAATGTACAGGAGCGTGCCATATTTTCAATTTTTGTTTCAACATAGTTGAGGAATTTCCCCAACATAAACCTTAATTTAGAATAAATCGATGGATGTTAAGTTGCACTAGAAAAACAACTTCAGTGACCTTTAGGTCATGAAAGTTATAACTGTGTCAAATAGGCCATTTCAATGACATGTAAACGTCCCAGAAACACCTATTAAAATATATGTATGGTGTCAAATAAAATACAGTTTTTATATTAAATGAAGTGAATTATTCCAATGATGTAATTGATTTATGTCGTGTATTCTGCGCATGTAAAAAACGACGTTTGATTTGAAGTCGAATCAATGTCGCATAATGCAACAGGGTATGTCGAATAAAATAGTTTTATTTGACTATAATTCATTAAATGCAGATAACTCAAATCACACGATGTATTTTACTTGCATTAAATTTTATAGCTATATTCGACACATGTAAAATGCGACGTATGATGTAGGCTTACGAAATCTTTATATTGATATTTACATTTAACAAGCAAACAAACTTCTAGGCACCCAGAATCTCATATTTTATGTTTTGTCTAAATATAAAAGTATCAACATCATTGAATTCTTAAAAATGCCACACTCACAAAAACGCTGATGCATGTTGATAGGAAACATAAGCCAAGCCAACTTCTGTAAATCTCGTCAATTCCAAAGAGACTTGAGCGTTTTTCTGGAGTGCATGTTTACTTTTAGAGCTACATGTATCTAAATGTCATAGTTTATTAAATACCTTCTGTAGAAACTGAAAACTTATACATGTTCATACAAAAATTAAGTAATGTGCCCAAAACAACACACATATTAGGCATTTTACAAAAGGAGAAAGAAAATGTGTTCAAAGGGACACAAAGGGGAGAAACTTTAGGTAACGTTAAGTAAAAGTTTGATGCTTTCGTAATTGAAGACTTTGTATGAGTTCATTTAGCTTCGAGGAAGTAGTCGCATGGAAGTTATAGAGACAGTAAAGTTGAATAGTTTGAATGGTTCATACAGTGAGAGCAGATAGTTGTAAGAATGAGGAGAATTAAAGAGGCTTTTACGGCTAAAGATAAAACTCCGAGATTGTCAGATAGACACCAATAATTCAATTAGTGTATACCAGGGACGAAAGTCTGCTAACGACTTCGAATCGAGATAACTATCTGCAAATTGCCTCAAATCAACCTAAACTTACCATTTTATCCCCTACCTATGGTAAAGAACTTACAAAGTCATTGAAACCCCTGCTTCTGACAGCTTTCGCGAGGCCTTACGGTGTTGTTTGCAGTGAATTCCGTTTTTATTAAAACCATTTTATCTTGCCCAGGGGATGGTTGCTATGGTATCACTTCACGCCGTGACCGTATTGCCACGACCGTTTGAACTCGTGATCATCATGATGGCTGTAACTTAAAGCTTTATGTCCTATAATTTATATCAATCAGACGTGCAGGTTACCACAATAGCTCTGTGATCGGGAACGAATTCAAGCTCTGTCTGAGCCTTTTCGTTTTTTACTTACATCTTGAAGTTATTGGGCTTTTGTCCTTTTCCCTGTTGGGAATATCATCTTTCGTTCTTTTGCATATTGCTAGACTAGTTGTCAACAAAAATTGATAGGAACTTCTTCCTGACTTGTGTATACTAATACGTCTCAATGATTGACGGTAACGAGTTTGGTGTTCGTCAACTTGATTGGCCATGTATGAAAGGTATCGGAGGCTTCCGTCGCCAATACAGTGTAAGATTGTTCTTAAGCGAGACCGTCCAAATTCATGAACAAAAATTTTAAAATGTGTCCTCAATGCGTCTTTTTATCACAAGACAATTCGTTGAATGAAATATATTACACTGTTGTTAATCATCTAAAAATTGTAAGGCGTAATAGTTTACATTGGCGATGAAAATATTTATCAACTGTCAAATATTCATGCGAAGTATTCATGCCTCCAACGTTATGTTAAAACTAATAGGCTTTTTAACATAACCCTGTGCAAATTCTCTGAAATCAAGATTCCTTCTATTTTTGTAAATGACGTTCAGAAACATAAAAGCAAATCATAATTTCACTGCAAAGGAATTTAAATTAAGGCTAAACATCGTCAAGATCTTCACACTTCCCTTACAACAAGCTATTTTCATCATGTTCATAGAGGTCTTTTGATATTACCTGAAATTTATAGTCACAAACTTGTCTTTAAACTTCAAATAAAATCATTAAATCCATAATATTTTGCACACAACTCAACCTAAAACAGCTTTACAGCTAAACACATTTGTTTGCTATTAAGATATCCGTAAAAGAGGGAAAGCCAAGCACTTGTCAAGTGCATCGTCAACAAGAATTGCAATAGGTTATCAATTGCAAATAGCTCTCGACGATGAAGTACATTAACAACAAAAAGATCAGATTTGAACTTAACCCTTACATATTGACACAGGTGGCCCATCGACTACTTACTGTTTTGAGGTCGCTGCACTCAACCGAAATTGTAAATTGGTGAGACAATCATAGCATAAAGTGGGAGTATTGCAAGCGACAGAAAGTCTGATGCAAAATTACTGTAACAGAGTTCCTTTATCTATTATTGGTGTAAAAATCCTATTATTTTTTGCATCTCAACTAAATCGAATTTTGAGAAAAAATTTCTGTAATTTGGTCACGGAAAAAAATTCAAATAAAATTGGCAATTATATTAAAGCAAGTATAATTTCAAACTAGCTAATGTAGTGTAATATCATATCACATATCCTTGTCTTATTTTTGCCTGAAGCTACAAAGTAGGTAAAAACTCGGTTTTACTGCCTAGCTAATACTTAAGTAATTAAGTTTTACATAAAATGGGCAAGATTAGGTTTACTCGTCACCATTTATTAGTTGTTTAGCTTTGGAAGGTGAGACGCACGACCTGATTTTTTCAGACGAACATCTTCCAATGTGCAGTGCTGACTTGTCATACTAATGCCTGTTCCTGTGCAAAGCATAATTTCCTGACTTTCGATAAAGATTCGGTGTTACTTGGTCGGTATCACAACAGTAAATTCCTAATCTTAGGTTACTATTTAAGTGCTCAGTGACAGCTCATTGACAATTTTCTAGTCCTGTTACAAATACAACATCACATATTGGGAGCTTTGCATTAGATTGATGTATTAGATGCTAAGAAGCATCTCCTACAGAAAACGTTTTTGCTGACGTATCAAAAAACTTACAAATTTTGCTGTTATATTGCAGAACTGCTTCGATAACAGTGCAAATAGCTAAAAGTTCCTTCAAGTCTTAGAGCTGGCTGTATTGCATCAATTCATAAAAATGAGGACGTAAACTGTTCTGATTTTGCCAGCAGTCTCAAAGATTTCCAGAACTTATGGAATCACAGATGACTGTATTTAATTTAGAACTTCTTAACCCTTTGCTATGTGGATTTCCAGAGCATTATAGCGTACAAAATGCCTCGCTGCGCTACAAAGAATAATTTAAAATATAGGTGGACGCCAGGCAGCATGTTTGGGGCTGTTTTATACACGTACCATAAACATTTGACTGCTTAAATGGAAAGCTTTTGGTAGCAAATTAGCAGTAGAGCTTTAATGTTTATTCAAAACTACTCAAATAAAATCGAAAAAAGAGGGAGGGTAAATGGGTCATTTAACATGGTGGCTTTAAGGTGACTCAAAAATATCGGTTCTAGGACCTTTAACATTTACATTAACGACCATCTAATGTGCCAGACTTTGAAAAATGCAACTACGCAGACGACAACTTTTCACACAAGCCACATTGAAATATGCAACTATGCAGTTCACAACATTTCACGTGAGCTACATTGAACCCAAATTTGTAATTGGCAAGCTAAAAAATAATATTTTAAGCGCTACAAAAGGTTTTATGTATAGCGATTTAAGTGTATATCCATCCAGCGTTGTAAATATGAAGCAACCAAGTTATTTGTAGTCCATGTGAGACCTAGGTGTGCAATGGGAGTTGTGTGCATGTCGGGATATAGTACTTTTTCCTTAGGTGTTGTTTTTAGCTACATATACCTTATTTTGGTCTTTTAGATGCCTAAAAATTTTCAAGTGAGGGATTGGTAGTCAAAATAATGAAAAAGCCTTCTTAGTCATGTTGGATAATCAAAGTAACTGTTCTTTTAATTGCTCTGTTAAATATCTGATTGATATGATGAAAGAGGACAGAAGACCCATCCTTTTTTATCAACCATGCAATAGAATGTTTTGAATAATTTTCTTGGCTTTTGTCTTGTTATGGAGAGTTTGTGCTTTGTCATTTTTTAATCCTTAGGTTTAATTTGTATTACGCTCCTATCATTACTAAGTTGTGTCTGAACATGCTAGATTGTAAGTATTTTGTGTACTCAAATAGACTGTCTTTTCAGCTGTATTACCTTTTAAAGCCAACAAACTTTAGGTCAAGGTAAAACACCTATTAAGCGTAGGCTAAAAATTGGCCTTTTTTATAGTCAATTCACTGAATAATATACTGTTGACAGTAGACTAAACGCGATATTGAGAACACTGACTGATCAAATCAACCTTCGCCCTTATGCAATGCTTTTCGATGAAAATCTTAAACTGAGAAGTTCCATTGTTACCATAAGCTGAACTTTGTATCAGCAAATTTTGTCGCACATCCATCACTGTAATATCTTTTTACTCAAAACTACTTTGGTATCTGATAAAAGTACAATGTTGTTGTAGGCACACCCTCATCCTGTTGTGCATTCATAATGTGTTTATCATCTTCTGAATTGTTTGTCAGTTCACACTGAGCTACTACAGTTGTTATTGTGTTGGTGTCATGGTATTTCATATAGCCCTGTATTGTGTATACTTTAGAAAACTCGTTTTGAGATTATCCCGTTAAAAGCTTTCTTCCTTATCATTTTTCAAAGGTACAGTTTAAACATGAGATATAGGTGTTGATGACAATGGTGAAAACGATTTTAGAAAGAAATATTGCAAATATGAAAACGTTTACGACCCTTATTTTGATGGCAGATATTGTGGCAAATAGAAAGGAAAGGTCAAAGAAGAATAAATATCTAAAGACTTCTGGATTTTAACCACTAAAATGTGCATCCACCAAATTCATGTAAGCTACTAAGATACTGGAAAGGGGGCAAGTTCATCTTATGCTTGTTTAGTTGGCTAATAGTAAACAGACTAGATATAGTGGTTACATGTAGACATAATATAGTATCATTACAATATCAAGTTGTTCTTTTATTCAAATCTGCAGCTATTTTAGTTTGTACCTCGCATATCGGCGCACTTTTGTATTTGCCTCGTTTTCATAAGATGAGGTAATTTGCCAGACATATGTGAAAATGATGACTGACGGAGAAAAGAAATTGTGCAAAGGGACATCGGTTACTTCACCTCGCAGATGAATAGGGAGGGTTGTACACAGAGCCATTAGTATCATGAGTCATGTTATAAAAATTATGCTCAAAGTACTGATGACCTGTGCAAAAGAGAAAATAAGGTCCCAACTCTCAAAGATGCAGTGTAGGTTTATGAAAGACCTCGGGATGAGAAATGCCATTTTCATGACCGGAAAGTTCAATTAAAATAGGAAAGAACAATTTGTGTGCTTTATATATTATGCAAAAGCAGTTGAGACAGTAAAGCATTCAGAACTCATGAGAATTTTAGAAGGTGTCCAGTTAGATGGCAAAGACCTTAGAATAGTAAGAAACTTGCAGTGGAATCAAAGTGCAGCAATGGAGATGGAAAATGACTTAAGTGACTTTGTGAGCATTAGAAAAAGAGTAAGACAGGGTTGTGTATTTTTACCAGATTTGATTCATATATAAATACAGAATGGATCACGAGGAAATAGAAGCTGTACGAGGTATAGTAATACGTGGATGCAAGCTAAACAGCTTAAGGTATGCTGATGATACTATTTCTGCCCAAGAATGAAGCGGAAATTTAAATAATGGTCAACAAGGTAGAAACATAAAGCAAGAAAATGCGCCTGTCAAGAAAACAGAATGCATGGTGATTACAAAAAATATAATAGTTCTGGCCTGTAATCTCTGAACAGGTGAAAACATTGGAAGGAAAATGAAAAAAATACAAAAAGGATTGAAGTGCTAAAAGGAGACATTCTGGGATGTGAAGAAAATTTATGAAAAAAATGTATCTATGAAAA
>JANTCA010001414.1:0-12024 GCA_024741275.1 Chironex yamaguchii
CATCATCATCATCATCATCATCATTAACATCATCATCATTATTACCATCATCATCATCATTATTACCATAATCATCATTACCATCATCATCATCATCATCATCATCATTACCATCATCATCATCATCATCATTGCCATCATCATCATTATTACCATCATCATCATCATTATTACCATAATCATCATTACCATCATTGCCATCATCATCATCATCATCACCAGCATCAGCATCATCATCATTATTACCATAATCATGGTCGTCATCATCATCATCATCATTATTACCATCATCATCATTACCATCATAATCATCATCATTATCAATATCATCAACAAAAGCAAAATAATAATACTCATAAGATCGCTGTGATCGTTACAATCATTTTCACATTGATAGTGAAAATTATCGACATCATTTATCTTCATTGCTATGCTCATCATTACTATCATTACTATAATCATCATTGTCATCATTATCATCATTACCATCATCATTATCGTCAACATAATCATTATCAACAATAACATGATCATACTCATTGTTATTAAGGTCTTTGTGATCATTAAAATCATATTCACATCGATAATGAAAATTATCGTCATCATTTATCTTCATTGCTATGCTCATTATTGTCATCACTGTAATCATCATCGTCGTTATTATCATCATTGTTTTTATATTATATTAACATCGTTGTCATCTTCGTATTTATATTCATTATCATCATTGTCATCATTATAGTCACAATCAGAAAAGTCTGGTGGTAATTGATGTTGAAATAATACAATTTTTCGCCACTACAGTTCTCTGTTGAAATTTAGTATCGTGAATGATGACGCAAATTTTCTCGTGTCCTCAGCAACATTTTGTACCCGCATTACTACATAATACTTAGCTTAGGATTAATTTAAAATGTATTTTGTTGGCTACTGTCATATAACATGACTTATTTGTTTTTCAGTCATCAATATACCGTTGAAAAGCGTCTAATAATATTGTCAAGTGTTAACCTCAAAATGATGAACAAATACTAACACTAGTATTTTTCTTTATTATGCATGTATGATTTGGGTTTTTACGAATACGAATTTGTCATTCATAAATTATAAAGGTAAAGGAAAACCTTGGTTGTTGCAGTAGTAGCTATTTTGTTGATATCATTTGTACAAACAGAAGTCAGATCAAATTTATAGGAATAGTACAAATATAATCGTTACTGGTTTAGAAGGCTTAGTTGAAAGGATTAGGAAGCATCTAATACTCTAAATTGAATGTATTTGTATTCAGATACAATTACATTCAATATAATAAAATGAATGAAATATAATAAATGAATGAATGAAATATAGCTACGAATAAAAGGTAAATTGATGTTTTTCTTACTAAGTAAAATATAAAAATAGCGTACCACACACAAACTAACATCTTAACTCTTAAGTTAGGGAGTGAAAACTTTTATACCTTGAAAATCTGGCATGCTTAAATTTCACTGTTTTATTGATCGCTGCTTTAAATGAGCTGTTTCACATATTCGATGCTACTATTCTTCATCAGTATTATTCTACTTGGGTTTTTTGTATAATATGTTGTACCCTTTTCACTACCTTAGATTGCTAAACCTCTATGATAATGTTCTGCACACTGAAACACGGTAAAATACCACACTTTGCAATAGGTTCTTGAGCTAGACTTTGGCCTCTCCTAATGCTAATAATATTTCCATGAAAAGGAACGCCCTCAAAGCATATTTCTTACTACTGAGTAAAATATTAGACTTGGCCCCATTTATAATTCAAATAATGCTTTGCAATTGTATGCTGATACGAAATAATGAAGGGTGCTGAATTTTATTTCATCTTTGTTTAGTATGTTATGTGCGTTGTTTACCCAGTCATTTTGAGCATGTGTCGATACCTTCGAATACCATGTCCAGTCTAAGAACAGGTACTTAATAAGGGGGGCACAGAAGACTAGAGGATGAGGTTAAAAAATACTGCTTTTTCTTCCTGTGAGTCATTCGATGCATTGAGAAGGAAGTGATGCCTTAGAAGAACCACCATGCCAAGAATCTCCGACATACAATTTGTTTGTTGAGACAGATGGATAGATGCAATAAAACCATAGGTGAGGTTACTCAATACGAGCACAACGGGCGAATTAAAATGGCCGACCATTTGAAACGAGTAACAGGATTATTTTGTGGCACTTGTTGTGTGGCTATTGATGGGGTTTGAGCTTTGTGGAAAGGTAAAATACTCTTATTGTGGGGCATTTATTATTAGACAGACACGAGAAAATATAGGTGGAAGATAGGAGTTAAACGACAAACAGTTTTTTATTCAGCTCAGGATGAGAAGTCAGATTTCCGTAATAAAAAGAAGCACCGTACTGGAACCTGAGATCAATAATAATCGCTCCGTTGATTACTGATTACTGTCATAAGTACATTACAGTTTATTTGATGTTTGGGTGAAATTGTCGATTCTTTTAACCAGCTTGACGATCCAACGAAACATGCTAGGCCCTTTAACTTGGAACACGAAGGTTTACGTAAACTTCAGTAACAGGATTTTACCTAGTGTACTATGTAACTTTCAATAGATATATCCTTCTAGCATGCGCTTGTCGAACACAATCCATTTCGTTTGATTTGTGGCCTCCTGTTTCTCCATTATAAGTGTATAGCTCTGTCAATGTGCCCCTGTCTCACTCCGTACGTAATTGTTATCGTATTTGATGTAATTCTCTAAGCGATACTCCAGTTATTATGTATCATCAAGTACACTATTGATCTTCATAAGAGGTAAATACGCTGTCATCAAAAACACTCTTTGTAGCTTGAAACTCGATGGTTGTGTTTTGTCAATACGATGCAAGTAGTAGGATTTTATTTTGTAAATACGTAATCTTTGTATATTTTTTGTTAATGTAATATGATCGCAGCCATCATGTGTAATCTGTTGACGATGATACGGCTGTGCAGAGATCTCAATAGACTCTTACGTTAAAGTAGCATGATCAGACTTCCGTTCATGGGAAGATTCTGAGTTGACGAATGCTCTCCCTAACAGAATTTGGACCCTGTTTAAGAATTTTCCCACAGTCAGTCTTACAGCTGGCTGTTGAATTATTACAACGGTTAGGCATCCATGGGTCGTCGTTCAAAGTTTTTTCCAATGCATAAATACTCTTACAAACTATCTGCTCCTATTAAAATAATCCTGAACTCGTTTTACATCTCTTGTTCTCTTGCTTCTTTTTTGCTTTCTTTCCCTCTTTCATTCATTCTCTCCCTACTTGCTCCAAAAGAATCGTCCTTTTCTAGTTTTCAACAATGATATTTCCACTCCAGAAATTTTGTTTTGTATCAGCTATTTTATCTTGCAAATTACTCATTTTCCAAAAAATTATCCGAAGACACCAGCTCATATCTTCAGTAATCAAAGAGAGCTTATAGCCATGGGCGTCCGCAGAAAAAAATGTAAGGGGGTCAATCTTGTCCCTCGATAGCCATTCTTGGAAAGTGTCTCTTTTTAAATCTCCTTTTAAAAATCAATATTAGACATAGCGAAGAAGCTGAATAACATTAGCTCCGGTGGAAAATATCGCAGGAAATATCACACACTCATTATAGAAGCACTGCCACTACAGCAAACTGACTCCAAGCGCTAGATCATACCAAATGGTTTTATGTAAAAATTCTTGCTGAACTTCGGTTTGAAATCCTGTTTTAAGAAAAGTAATCTGCCCCAACTAGATGTCACGTTATTCACCTGCATTTTTTATGTAGTTTTTAAAGTTTTGTTTGTCAGACGGTGGCAACTGTCCTCATTGCCCCTTCCCATGCTGACGCGCATGCTTATAGTGCTTATATTTATTCTAAAGTAACAAAGAATAAGGAACCTGGCCTTAAACTTGACATACAGAGATACACTGTCTATGTAGAAGTCACATTTCACAATATACATAGCAAGCTTTTTGACTGTTCTCTCATGCGTTGATGTTTTCTCAACGTCGAAAAAGTGAATGAATACCACTTGATTTGAATTTAGTTTTTATTTTCTATATGTTGCATAGTATTATCGAACCTTAGCAAGTCCAACCGTAGCATGATACACGATATTACTAAAAGTTATTAATAATCGTTTTCTTACTCATATCAGGTAGTCGAAATACAGAGCATTCTTAGCGAAAACCAAAGTACATTCAGCTGCAGCAATTCCTGTCAGTCCGAAGATTTGATGGAAGAAGCGAATGCACAAACTATGCTACACAAGTATTTCGACACGTTAGCGTAGTATTTCAACACATAGGCATAATTGACCATATTACACAAAAATAATATTTGTATACAACTATCTAACCCTGTTATTAGTTTCGTCTAAAAATATAAACGCCCCTTGTCGTTGACTATCGTCCTCAAAACACCTTCCAGTCCAGAATATTAAATCCTTGAACTTGATTGCTGCTTATATGAACGTAGCAGCATATTGTTGCCTCAGAAAGATTTAGATATGGTGAAAACCAAGGAGCTTCCTCTCTTCAGTGTGCATATTCTCAAACTCTCATGTTTGATGTATTTTACTGAGCTTGCTGGTGGATTTTATACAAACTTCCCTTTCAGACGATAAATGCTCCCTATCATTTTATTATGCTTAAATGCATGACGTACGTTTTTAAATTGTTGGCCGCTGCTAAATACGTCGTTTTAGCTTTTCACTTTTCCCTTGTTTTCTTGCTTAGCAAATTGATTAATTGCATAAATATGGTATAGCTATAAACATTGGTGTATGTTACCAGTGTGTCAGCAATTGAAGACATTCCCACCTTTTTAGTGGTTTGACGCCCCATATATTGAGGAGAGTTATCTTCAGTTGCTACTAATGTTACTTCGCTTGATACTTAGAATTCTAATTAAGGAAGATACAAATTTATCAATATATGACAACTGAGGTTGATAAAAGAAGCAGTGCAGTACATCAACCTTTTGTAACATCAGCAAAATCCGTGAGTAAGCGCGTGCACACATACATGCAGATTTCCTACCCAAAATGTTTAAGGACACGATTGGTTACACTGTTTGTTACGCTATTTGGAAATAATTTTGCATGGGCTTAATATATGCATTGTGGTTCCATGTAGTTTTCAACCATAACATGATCACTGTGACTAACGAACACAGCATTTTCATGCAAAAGTTAGCTTAGTTTTTACAAAAAGACGTTTACCGTGTCTTTAGTATCAAGTCTCTCCTAGCTTTGGGTCGAGAGATAATTTATCTCTAATCAAGCTTCTATATAAATATAGCAGAACTATTTATAAGTTAACATACAGAACTCAAAGCTTGAAATACCTTTAGAGCAGGCGCCATATCACATTGTGTTTTGTTTGCTTCTGTCTTTAATTGTGGGAGTTATATATCGGAATGAGTTATATGCCATTTATGTGATTTCTGTGTTGTAAGAAGTAAGTTGTTTTCTTTATCCTTCTGGTTGTGGTGTCGGTCTTCCGTTTTTATCATTTGAATGTGTGATGTTTCATTAAAAAGTGTTAATAACAATGTAGAAAGCTATTCTGTTGCTTTTAGTCTTACCATTTCAACAAATCTCCTGTAGTCTTTTCCCCTTTGTTCCAAAGATTGCTTTAATTCTCCAAAGTAGAATGGAGCTTGTAAGTTATGTTGTTCTTTACCATCATTGGAATTCGGGTTTTGAAAAAAACTTTCCACAGAATGGAGTGTATGAAAAAGGAGCATTAAATGTGATGTTGTCTTAGACTTCTCTTGATATTTTCACAATAGTTCTTGGCATAGAGGAGACCGAGGTCTTGGTTTATTTCCGTTTTCAGTGATGCTGCCCTACTCATGGTCTTTCAGGATCTTATTTATTTGACATTTGCTTGGGAGAAAAGTATTACCTTTTAAGTATTTTTTTTCTTGCTTTCATGATAACACTGTTTCGAGCTTTGGCTTGGTGGTGTGTTCTCTTGTTGAGGTACTGACTTATGTGGGTTTGGTTTCTGTAGATTTAACTAACATGATTTATTGTGATTAAATTTCCACCAAGACATTTAGGAAGAAGACATTTAGGAAGAGAAATTATCCCACTGTTTTGTTTTTTGTAGCAAGGCTGTTGGGTTGTAGATATTGATAAATTTGACATGTAGATGTTTTTCACACCTTTGACGTATCTTTTCCAGATGGATGATTTTTCGTCTTTAGTTATCAATATTGTGTTTGCTTCGGATTACATGAATATTTCTGCGGTAAGAGATGAAGCAAAATCTCCCGTCGGTACACGATTGCTTTAGGACTTTATCTACTTAAAGAGAAAGCAGATGCAGTTGAGTTGAGGAGAAGGCTTTGCAATAATTTGAGAGTGTCGGAGGGCTTTTAGTAAGGTCCTACATCCCAGTGAGATGTCATTGATGAGGAGGTATTAAAGGATGCAAAGCATGTCATCATTAGTCATACAAAGATATGATGATGTCACATCTAATGAAACCATGACTACATACTTACTAAAAACTTTGTAGGTTTATGAATTATCAGAGTCATTTGGGTTGTTACAGCAAAGTGCTTTTGTTTTTGTGCTAGATCGAGGAATATTATAGACTGATAAAGTTTAACTTTGTACAGTGATTTCTTTTCTTATAAACTGTTGTAATGGACGACATGGTCACAATTATACGCCAATTGTTCTAGTGTCCGCTATCAGAAAAATCTTAGAGTCCTTAATTAAAGACTCTCTGATAAATCATGTTCATTATGCTAATCGGTTTTCTGATTACCAACACAACTTGCATTCCTATCTTTTCAGTCATTTTTGACAAAGCGTATCATGTCTTGAATGTACTTGATGAAACTAAACCAGTTGCTCTTGGCATCTCCAAGGAATATTGCAATGTTTGTCATGCAGGACTCCTGAGAAAGATTTTGTTCTTTGGTGTGCCCAGTCACATGCTAGACTGTCTCCTCATTGTATGATAAATATTGCTCTAGATGAGCAATAATCTTTTAGCTGTTGTATCAATAACGTACTTCCCCAGGAATCTGTCTAAATCTCAATTTCATATGTATTTCAAATAGTGATTACCATCGTTATCTGTGGAATACCTGCTATCGATCACTATTCCACCTTACGTTTTTGGTGTTTCCCATCTTTTTGCAGGAAAAATGTTTTTGTTATGCTTTCACTAAGTGCCAGTATTTAAGGCAATTTTGAAGGGTTGCTAAGTTCACGTTTATCAAAATGACATTTCGGTTTGACTTCCTATTATATTCCTATTTACTTCTTAAAAATGAAATCTAATAGCTCTTTTTGATGCTTTTATTGCAAAAGTTTTGCAAAATTTTAATAATTTTAAGGCAAATGTTAACTTTCTCACTGAGCTATCAAGGACCTGCAATTAGTTAATGAAATTCATATGGGCATGGACTTATCGTGTATTTTTCCTTCAAGACATTAAGCTGATGTGTTGAGCATTTGCAAAATGGCATACCAAAACCCTTTTATTACTCATGAGTATAGTCGAAGTTTTTCTGTCCAAATGAAAGAAATTCCGCAGACTGGAATGGTTTCACGCCGCATTGAACTTTCAAAGAACAGAAATTACCTTATGAGTATGACCACCGGGAGTCAAACTAGGGTCTAATGACTGAAAATCTGACTCCTTTCCTACTGAGCTGAGTAGATCAATAGGAAAGATCGAAAGACTATTAGTCATTCACCCCCGATGGTCTGCCTATCTGCTTGGGCGTCTGTCTATTGGTGTATACGCTGATCAAGCGGCATGTGTTTTGTACCTACAAGGCATCCATTTAGCACCGATTGCATTAATTCCATACAGAAGTCGACAGTGTCGTCCTGTGTAATGGACAGAAATTAAAGTGGTCGATTATAGCGATGGTCATACTCATACCTTAATTTGTATTCTTAACACAAGACCATCCTGTTGACTTCTATACGGAATTAATCGAAATTTCAAACGCTATTATTATTTTATCTTTCTTAACTTTCTCCGTTCTTTTTTCCATTGACTATATTCTATTGATACGTTTTATTATTTAAATGTTCTATTAATTTCAACTTGTAAGGACAAAATTACCTGACTAAATTGACTCTAAATTTCTTTGTGTCAGTGTTTGCGCTCCTTGTTTATAATTACGGTCAGTATGTCTTGGTTCCAATTGCTCGAGGTATTTTGAAAGTATGCACATCTTCCTGCATTTCATTATTCGTCTCTGTTTATCCCTAATTTGTTTTAGGCGGGTGGAGAAGTGAAAATTTCCAAAATCCCCGCATATACTTTGGTCGGCCTAGCTAACTCTCTAACTCTGCCCGTTTATGGATCCCAAAGTATTCTAGTTAGTACAGAGCAATTTGAAACCCTAGTCCTCCAATCCACTTAAACTTTTTATATACAGTTACCTCCCGGTAACTCGGACTTTCACTAGCTTGCACTATTTTCTTTGGTCTCGTGAACTTATATTAATACTTTGTCTTAAAATAGTCCGGTTAAATCGAACCTCGGATAACTCGAAAATTCATTTACTCGGACCGTTTTTTGGTTCTCCTGAGGCCAATTTCTTCGATAACGCGAACTTTCTACTTGAGAAAAGGAAGAAAAAGACTTGATAATTGTCAGATTTTAAATTTCTTTTGTTTTCGTTAACTCTTGACGTAATACAGATGCAAATGTGACCTGTCCAGAAAAACTCAAATTACTAGGAACTTGCATGTCCTGCATATTAAATATAGTCTCGGGAAAAAATCACCTTAACTCGAACTTAGTATCTCATTTTTGTCTACGTTCGGCTTACAGGGAGCTTCGCTTAACTCGAACATACGTTAAGTCGAGCTATTTTCCTCGATCACTTCGAGGTTAGAGTTACCGAGAGTTAACTATATATCCAAAAGGGAAAATTTTAACTTCAGGCAGGGATCGGGAGAGGTCTATTTTTCTGATTTTGTGACGGTGCTTGACATTTGGGACGGAAGATGTCAAAATCTGTCAAAATTTGCGTAATGTATTTTTTCAATGACTCCTATATAGCTTTGTGTGGTGGTAACTCCGTTGCTTGTTTTGGCAGTTAAAGATATTCGTATAGATAGCAAGGTGGTTGTCGATTAAAAAGTGGTTAATATGGACCCCTGTGGTGATTACATATTAAACATAATATATATGGCAATCAATTTTATACTACTATTCTAAGTTGTAATTTCCTTTTCCAATTTAGCATACGTTTTTTAAACATGAATGTTTTTTGGCAGAGTGTACTAGCGGGAGTTAATGGATCATTTATTGAAACTTATGAGTCCTTGTTCATGATATTAAGACCTATAGATGGTATTAACTTCCGTTTAATTTTTCTAATCTGAGAACGACTTGACGGCTATCACATTTCTTCTTGTAAATACATAGCTGCAAAATTTAGCAAGAGCTTCACACAGTACGAGTCAGCTCTTGTAAAATTCATTCAAAGCCTCACACTTGGTTAAAAGTAGTTTTTTCAAACCTGACTAGTATAACCTGTTAATTTAAAACAATTTTATGGATTTTAAATTGTAAAGTTAACTCCTCACTTAAGGTCTGTTAGAAAGACAGCGAATGACATGTTCTGCTCTTACTGTAAAATTTAAAGACCCATGATGACGAACAAGTATAAGACAGCCTTCAATGTCCTGCTGAATGCAGCTGGCATTATAAAGCTCTCTTGGCATGTGACCTTATGACAATGGAAACTGAGAAGATACAAACATCATTTGTTTTCTGCTTTACCTGTTTTAAAATTGTACCTGTAGTTATTACTTTATGAATTACATTGAAATGGAGGTTAAATTGTTCTTTTTGGGGAAACTAATTGCATGTCCGGGTCGAAGCTGAACCCGTGATCTTCTGCTTACCCGGCAGCTGCTCTGACAACTAAGCTACCGGAACGTTGTTTCTCAGAGATGAATTTAGATGGTCATGATTGCGTCATTACAGTGGATACTTTAGGCCCCCATTCCACCCGTGGCTGTATGACAATAAGCAGAGGTAATCTTTAAAGCACGAAAAAATGCGCCTACCTGACAAGATTCCTAAGCCCCTATCGAATTGGGTTGTTACAACACCCTATTTCCGGTGGGAACGTACACTAGAATAAAGAATTATAGTAAAAGGGTTACATTCTGTCCATCAATTTTGAGGTAGATAGGTTAATGTTCAATTGTTCGTATTTATCTTCGTATCAATTATAGTTTTGACGTCACTTATGAATTTGAGGCTTGGGTCGGTCTGGTGTCGGTGCCAGGTTTGTCTGGTACAGGTGATCAAATTTGCGCTTTAACCGGAAATGGCCAAACGAGAGTTCGGCCTTGGTTACGAGGTGTTTGAAGTTTTTCGCCACCTTACAGACTTTAAAATCAATTGTTATAAATTATTTGCAAGAGTTTTCCTTTAGATCTCTGGATTGATGATATCCGTATATATATATGATTACTGGCGTGGATTTTATTACTTTATGAGTGTATTGTTGCCTTTGAGATAAATTTACCCCTTCTGTTTGCATATTGGTACGAACTACATTTTCGAATTAGCTCAACTAAAAAGATAAAAGCTTAATTGCTGGCATAAATTATGCTCGAATCGGTTACCGTATTAACAGGAATTATGGAATCTTTCAAGAATGATCTCAGATGTCTGATGAATATACTTTAAATTTCGATTGTATACTTTCTAATAGAACTATGTTGTTCCATACAAATATTGTAAATTTGTCATTAAAAACAGGCAAAAACAGCAAAAATTTAATCAGCAATAAAGCAGATTGAGTAATAGCGTCTTTACATAGATTTAAATGAAAAATAATGCTAATAATTGCGTAAAAATTGATATCAAAGTTTTAAAGGTGGTCTTAGTTACCAACGACAAATTTCGAACACCTGGTAACCAAGGCCGAACTCGCGATTGACCATTTCCGGTTTAAGCGCGAATTCGTATCGAGTTAAAACGGAATTTTCGAGGGATATAGCCGCGTCTCTGAATCGAGGTCCACTTAAACTAGAATGGTTACCGAAGATGGCCAAAGTCCAAATTGCTGTCAGTCCATGTCTATGTTATGATCAGATCCTTAATAATTTTGCGGTGCCATCAAAACCAAAGCTATGAGTTCTTTAAGACTTTTGAAAGTATTTCATGTTCCAGGTCAATTGGCCCCTCGTTTTTCTGTATTGCGACGTTTTGCTAGTAGCTTAACAGAACAGTTCGAGGGCGCAAAGGCAAAGCTTAACACACTCAAAGAGGATCCTGGCAACGAAGTTAAGCTTCAGCTTTATGCCTTGTACAAACAGGTATGTAATGGATCTCTCTTGATGTGCTATGATAAAAGTAAGTTTTTCAGTTCTTAACTCAACAGGTTGATATGCAGACAGCCTTTCAATGGGCTATGCTTTACGCTTATTCATTTGAGATAATTAGACACGTTAATTAAGAAGTTAAGGAAGAAACCATTAGAGCCAGGCATAACAGAAACAAAAAAGTGTCGCAAAGTGAAATTGTGTGTATTTTGTAATTACGTCGACCTTCTGTGGAAGCGTGAATACTCATGATACTGTTAACAAGAGCTAGGGAATTTTAAGGTTACTAACCGAGTTCATAACAAAATTGTTGTGATAATATAATCTCATTTTGCAGTCATCAACTATTTGGAAATTTTTGAAATGTAATTATGTTACTTATTTGCTTGTAACCTACCACTGGCCACTGAAATTCTTCATAATTTAGTCATGGTTAGCGACATACCAAAGATGTCTGCCATGCTAAGGAAAAAAGGACTCCACTGCAAAGACACAAGATTGAATCTAGACAATATTTGAACGGTAATGAACAACATAGAGATTTGCAGCGCTTTGTTCATGGTTTGAGCATGCTGCTGTTGCTACTGATGATAATGGTGATAAAAGTCCGTCATTCACTATCATTCCAATTTAAACTGAATGTGTGCTAACTGGAGTTATTGAAATGTATCCTAAAGTTCTCCA
>JANTCA010001415.1:0-12022 GCA_024741275.1 Chironex yamaguchii
TAATATTTATACAAGGTAACTTTGTCAAAACTACGAGTATTGTTATCAATAAGGGCCCGGTTTGAACATTAAAGAAACGTAATCCATCAATTTACAATGTAAAAAAACCTAAAAAGTCTTTCAATATTTTTAATATTGAAAGTCTTGTCCTTAAGTAAATTACGATAATCCTTTAAGTGGATTTTAATCTGTCATATACTAAAGAATGAAGTTAAAAGTCAAGGCAAAAATCTGGATATTTTTTCAGATGAAACTGTTGTCCTAAAATAAAGTTATTTGTAACTTGCCTTTTGACACAACAGTTGTTTTATTTCTAGAGTCTGAAAACTGCAGTAAGACATTGTTATTTTATTTTCACTTGACAGATTCAGCCCGATCTTTCAGAGCAAAGAAGGCGATTCCTCATCTTGCACAAAGTGGAAGAATAAAACCTGGCACCCCTGCAATAAAAAAGACTATGAAGGTATTGTGAGACCTTAAGTAACAAATTTTGTTTTATAGACATAAATTTTCAAAACTACCTTGAACATTTGCAACATTGCGCTAAAAACATACCAAAAGCTTTTTTCGTCTGACACTCTTCAGAGTATGAATCGTCAGAAAGGAAAGTATATGTATATGGCAACCTCTTTATACAAAACATGTAGCAAAACTAGCCAATCATAAACAAGAAAGGAAACAAAGAAAGAGAAAATCGTGAAAGAAAGCGTTATTGGAATTACTACATTATTGTTTTTAGAGCAATGTCGCAAGTTTTCAAGGCAATTTTGAACTTTTGTACCACAAGAAGATTGTTCAAGTACATAACTTTTCTTAATCTGATTGATAAATTATATATCATTTTAACATTTATAGACAAAGGCTTTTCTTGTTACAGCTGTTAATGTTTTTCTGCCAGCAATTGATTCCTGTAAGACGTTAAATTTTGTACGTTTGGTTGGCCGTTATCATCCTGACTGCTCTTTGCTATTTCTGTTTCATTCAGAAGAAAAGACTTATCAACTGACATTTTGCTGATAAAATTTTCTCCTGGTCAACGTTATTTATGCCATTTATAACCACAAACTTTTCCTTATTCAGGGGAAGACACCATCACTAAGTACAATTTCTCGTTCCAATATATCTTCATCAAGTTGGAATAAAGTAGGTAAGAATCATTTTATACTTTAAATTAATGTTAGAAAGGAACAGAAACTAGAACCTATCAAAGAAAAGCATTATCTACACCAAACCTCAACAGAGCCGATACAAGTATTAACAGTGTGTCACATATCAATAATAACTTGTGACGCTACAATAATAATAATAATACAATATCAATAATAACGCTAGCGTTTGCTGACCCTGTTGACGCTAAAATGTTTAGGAGCATAACGCGATGGTTTTGCTTCTACCAGTTTTATCATGATATATATTTTTACCATCACATAATAATATAAGGATGCTTGCGTATACCATTGTTTAACTTGGTGAACATACCACGCACTAAGAGCTTTAGATTAATTAAGCACTGTGGGTACAAGGGGAGACAGGAGCAGGCATCACAGCTTTTACCCGCTATTATAGCTAATATGGAGACGGAAGGTAGTCGAATGTCTCCAATTTTCATTGTTCAGGCCTTTTCAAGTTTGAAGGGTAGATGGATCCTTCTTAGAACTAATAAACACAAAACATAGGAACTCCCAAAAGAGAACAACGGACTTTTTCTCTATACCGCGGGTACTAGGTTTATTTGATAAGAAACAGGGAATTTTATTAAGATATTTCTAATTAATCATTTACGTCGGGGTCACCAATGTGACTGACTTGTGACCTGTGACTTACAACCGTTCGAGTTGTATTGAAATGAGTGTTGTTTTTCTCAGAAACAAATCGTACGAACAGGGTGGGCAACACCTTCTGCTTCCCGGGCAGATGCTCTGACAACTGAGCTACCGGGACGTTGTTTCTCAGAGATGAATTTGAGAGGTCATGACTTGATGATTGCATCACTACAAATTAATCCCCACCGGGAATCTTTTACTATGATATTCTGGACGCTCTCTTTGCGGCTGAATGCGGGCGATTCGAACCGGGCCTCACGACTGCAAATCCCACACCTTTCTTTTTGGATTCAGAGTATACAATGAACAGGCACCATATAACATGAATAGAATGTTCAGGTTGAGAGTCTTCATGAATAAGAGTCCCATTCCTACTGAGCTTTTTAGCTTAGTAGGAAAGGCGCTAGATTTGCAGTCATAAGACACGGGTTCGAATCTCCGATGGTCACAGTCATAATTGCACTTCTGTACATTACACACGACCACCCTGTCTACGTCTATATGGCAGTACAATGTTCTGAAGATAAGTGTAACCTGGTCTCAGTACGCAAAACATACCAGGGGTTCCATTTTCGGTTGAAACAAAGAGGTGGCACATATTCAGCAAAGGAAGACACGAAAGCAAGTAATTGATAAAGTAATTGGTTCCTTAATTCATTCACGAAGCAAAAAAAGTAAAGAAGGATATATCCAACAAGCATTGATTATTAGTTCGAACATTTTCTGATGTTGCAGTTTTAATCCATCTACCATGGACCGTAAGATGAAAGGTTATTAGTGATGCATACGAAGAGGCCATAAACAGACAAATGTGAATGTCGTTGAGTGATGAGAGTAACTTTTTATTAGGATTTATATCTTTAATTAATTGCCTTAATACTATCCTTGTACAGGTATACACTATAAATCATGTAAACTTGCCGCACTAGTCAACAACCTAAGCAGTCTGTTTCTCATAGACACGAACGTTCTGTGTTTGTCTTCAGCTAATAAGCATTTAAAGTGGACATTGTCTTCAGTTGTCCTTTCTTTCAAAGTCTCTTGTTCTTACATTGTTTGGAAATTTAGTAATACAAGGTTATGCTCTCTTTATTTATAGTTCATGTTACCAAATTCATGTTCTCCCCTTGTAGAACGTTTACCATGGGCTTTCTTTCTTTGTAACGAAAAAGCAATTAGTTGACAATCACCATTACATGTAAAGATCTATGTTTGCCAAGTTGTGTAAAACGTCGAAATCTAATTCTCATTGAACAAACATTATTTTAGAAAATGTCATTTGGTCTAGTATACGGTATGCTTGAAGTATGAAAAATGTTAAAGCTAAGCCTTGTTGTGTATTAGGTTATCAGAGACTGAGTGATTGTTGAGGAAATTTTAGAGTATAAGTGTTCGTATCAGTTTGAAATCAGCAGAGGCGCTAGAGGACAAAACATGATGTGCCGACAATCCCAGAAGAACTCAAGTGCCGACGATTTCGAAAATATTGCCGACAGTATTTTTAAAATCCATTGCACATTTTCTTTGAAATTTATATATTTACTTTATTAAGAAACAAATACACAACAATTTTCTACTTCGGCAAGTCCAAGTGCCGATCACTTTTTATTTAGTTATATTAGTCAGTTGATGGGGTTTCATTTGGAATTTGATGGAGGCAGCTGCCCCCATGACTCCCCGCAGCACCATCCCTGTTCGAAATTATTTTTTAAAATTCCTATTATTTGAGCTAATTCAAAAATGCAGTTAGTGCCTATCTGTAAACAGAAGAGGTATGTTCACTTGATCTCTGAGACTACAATACACTTATAAAGTAGTCGAATCCACACCATTAAAGAAGTAGATTGGTCAATATCATCTATTCTCAGATTTAAAAGAAAGATCTTGCTAATAATTTAATTAAGAGTGATATTAAAGTTCTTTAGTGGGGCGTAGTTACCATCGAAAAATTTGCAACACCTGGTAACCAAGACTCGCGTTTGACAATTCTTATTTTGTTTACCGCATTATTTATGAAAATGACCCTTGGAACAGATGTCAAATGCCATGTCATTATGATTTACACAGTCTATGATAAAATTTATTATAACGATAGAGTAAAATTCGGGACTTATCTAGGGTTCAAACCTGAATTTGCTGTTCATCTAGCCGTCCTGCACTGTATATCGCATTTGTTTGCTTGAATAATCGTAAGTGTCTATGGTACTGTGTATAAATCAAAGACTGGGTCGAGCATCTGTTGCTCCAAGTACTGCCTTATTTCTTGAGACATGCGCTTTTAATAGGACCCCATATTAATAAGAACGCGTAGAAAAGTGTTTGGGGGTGCAAATGAACGGTATCTAGATTATCAAAAACGTTTCCAACTTTGGGGCCCCTATGTTGTCCTAAATGCCGCTGCTTACAAATTGAGCGTCTTAACAATAATAGGGGATAACTGGTATTCAGGAATTGTATAATGACGCAACTTTTAAACGTTTTTTACCCTTCAAGGCGAGACTTTGCCACAGGGAGAGGCAGACGTTGATATTGAAACCTCGTCGTGCTGTAACTGTGAGAGATGCCAGTGCTTGGACAGTATTTCACAGCAGGTAACTATAATGACTTGAATCAAGGTTGCCACTTTTTATCATGTCATGACCCTAATCATTCTTTATGTCATTGAACAAGGATAGGAAATCATATATATCTTCACGGTAAAAGAGAACTGGGACCGAAAATAAGCAGAAAATCTTAGAGGGTTACAGTGTAATTTTCATGCGAAACTAGTAATAATCATTTTTGTATGGTTATCAGTTTTGTGCTATTAGTTTGTACTCTGCAAAACTAAATATTGCTAAGGAAAATCGTCATATTGCTTTATTTTTGAAAGTTCAACGATCGATCGTTTTCCTGTTGAATTGTGACGACAGCTACAGAGAATAGATGCAAAAGTCTTTTGACTTGCAATTGGCCCCCTTATGATGTGTTTCTAAGAAAGAAAACAACTCAAGTCTCCTTGATTAAGATGTTCTAAAACTAAACTTTTCCCATTAGACCTCCAGCATTCACTTTGATAACATATTTGTCCTGTGTTTACTTAAATTTGACAGACTGCCTTATTGTACTTTGGAACCCCAATGGACTCAAACAATCAGCAATCCTTTTAGGGTGTCTTTGTATTTCCTAACTATTCAGAAACAAAGACAAAGGGTTTGAATAATAATTTCGTTACAATGCCTTGTTTAACTCCAATCACTACGTTATCGTGTTACACTATGTTCTATGACAAAGCTGTCTGTTTCCTATTTAACCTTGAAATTCTCGATCATAGATCTGTGTAAACATAAATCAAACGAATTCGTATCTGAAATCGTGTGCAAATATGCCGTTATCGAGAGTGATTTCAAACTTTTACCTCGTCTTTTCACAAGTTTCCATGTTACACGCTGTTTAAAGCATGGTTCACGTTAGTACAATATTCAATGTGTGGAGTTTCTTCTGAAATAATGTAGAAAACATCAAAAGAGGAGAAGCAGTTGACTGGTTGGTCATTACAAATCCTCGCAAAATTTGCATTGGTTTGCCAATGTAAACACTGGAAAATGCGTTCCTCGTATGATCAGGCAATTTTTAGAGTAGGGCTTTTGTTTCCTTATGGTGGATTTCTCGTATTCATCTATTTCTTATTGTAGTTTAGATTAACAAAGTTTTCTTGCCAAGGAAAAGAAAAGGGGCAGCTGAAGGCATCTTCCAGCATGAGTTAACTATTTTTAGACTATCAGAAGAAACGGACGACACTAGTCTTTCGTAAAACTTTCACTGTTCGATGACTAATGGCCACTTTTTGTAATGTACAATGTGTAACTTCAGCAACATCTCTATTCTAGATACGACAAGTTGGAGATACGGATTCTCATGTTATTGAAAATGAAAGTATCTTATACCAGAGTGGTCAAGGGTGCAAGTAAGTAACAAGTTCATTGCGTACAATATCACACGCGCGCACACATACATTTATCGCAGCAGACACGTTTATGCATTCATATGTATTACTCATAACCACAACAGCTGTAATGAGAGGGAGCTCGCCGGGCTCGAACTCGCAATCCTAAAAACTAAAAAAGCCAACACTCGAACCAATAAGCCATCACGATACACACGTTCGATGAAGGAATTCTAAAGTCCTACGTATCACGAACCGAAACCCAGCGGGACTCTCGTCAATTCAGTTTTTTAAATTTGTCCTTGGGCTTTCGCCTTTGTCAGTGCCAGATACGTTTATGTTATCTCAGTAGACACATTATTCATTTTAAATGTATTACTCATGAGTGAAGTATTACCACAACAGCTGCATTGACAGGAAGGCAGTTGGGATCGAACTCGCGATCCCCAGACTCAAAAGCGAACACTTAAACCGATGTGTCATCCCGACATAAATGTTTGGTGAAGGAAATTTCAAATTGGTAGGAAAGCATATTAATCAACTGATCCAGCGATCGATTTGTCGATCTATCAAGCTACCTGTCAGTCCATGCATTTTAATATACATCTATCTGCATCTGTCCAACAAACAAAACGACCTAGTTAATTAACACCTTGACAATTCGTTCATGTATACGATATATCGCATGCAAACATAATATATGTAGTAGCTATCCATATCTGACACTGATGAAGGTTTAAGCCGAAACACAGAAAAACTTAATGAATTTCCCCTTACCTACCGCTGGGTTTTGTCTTGTAATACCAAGGACTTTGAAAGTCCTTCGCCAAATCTTTGAGCCGTGATGGCACGGAAGTGTGAGTGTTGTCTTTTGAGACTGAGGGTTGCAACTGCAAGTCCGGTCGACTCTAACTTAGTACATCTATTGTGGTAATGTTCCACTCTTGACAAATATGTGTATATATGTAAATATTACAGTGGTACAATATTGGTGTGTATATGGATATATGTATTGTGTTTTTTAGCAGAAACATTGATGCATTTAATAATATATCCTATAAGTGCAGCTTCGCCGCAATATGAGCATTGACTTATATATATATAGCATATATACTGAGTATATATACACGTTACACGTGAATTACGCAACAGCAAGGAATCCCTAGTGACGTATAAAATTCCAGGTGACTTACAACACACTGTCCTGATACTTTTGAATTTATCTTCGTTACAATATTGTTCTGATATATTGTATTCCTGCTTCAGTATTTTTGAATACCACATATGGTAATAAAAACAATGGAGTAAAGAGGACACAATGTCGGAGTCGTACATCAGTTTGAGTGTTGGCTTTTGAGTCTACGAGTTGCGAGTTCGAAAACGCTCGAGTCCCTCCCAATGCAGCTATTGCTGTAATGTTCCGCTTATGAGGAGTAAATATAAAATAATTCAATGTGTCTGTTGAAATAATACATACATATGGCACTAATAAAGCTGCAACAAAGAAATTAAAATTCATTAATTTCCCCTTCCATCAAGTTAGGTTTTGGCTCATGATGCCAAAGATATCAATTGCTCTTCACAAAACCTTCGTCTCGGGATGGCACATCGTTTTCAGTGTTGTCTTTTGAGTCTGAGGGTTTGCGAGTTCGAATCTTTCTTGCAGCTATTTGTCACCTTTACTGGTGATAAATATATATCAAAACATAAGTGTCTGCAAAAATGGTAAAATGCATAACTTTTGTATATTTGATAATACTGTCCTCATAAAAGACTGCAATGGCATTTAATTTCACATTTTAGTCAGCAAACGACTGATCCATCATCTCTACATCTTGCTAAGAAACTTCATCAATCAATACTACGTCAGGATATAAGGTATTAAATCTTAATCTATATATTATTTTGCTTCCTTGACAAATTTATGTTTTGGTGAAAATTTAAAGTCTTGAGTTTTTTCGTTTTATAATCCTTTAACTTATATTTTGTGTGCTGTCCTCTTACCTCCTTTCTCTCTAACCTACCCCCGCCCCGTCTCTCTCTCACACACACACACTCTTACACACGTAACTATTCGCGATCTACATACCCTTGTCTAGAGATATGTTTATGTTGATTTTAATTTGTTTATCCAATAGGAAAACCATTCAGTATCTTGACCTTGGCGCTAATACTGATACCTTGGTCGATGGTGTTGCAGCTATCCATCTTGCGGCTGGCATGGTGACCCCGATGGGATATTTCTTTACAAAGCTTCTACTGGAACACGGGTGTAACCCACACGTCCAAACTAGTGATGGTTACACACCTCTGGCTCTTGCGACTCTGTGGCAGAGGAAGGAGACTACTCGATTACTAACAGAAGCCAACAGTACATCTTTTAACAGCAGACGACGAGCTTTGACTATACCAGCCTCATCAACTTCCGTACGGCTTAGGAGCAACTCTGAAAATTTGATACTTACCTCTGGACCTTATGAGGAAGACTCCTCAGATTCAAGCTCCTCACCAGTGTCTGAAGGTGACTCAAATAGTGGCACCAAGTTACTTGACGTCAACAGTCATGGCAACTCACAGCAGCTCTCTTCACCAGATCTCTCAGTGACATCCGTTCCCTTGACAACTTTGCTGGAAGACTCAAGAGAGGAGATTGAGTATCATCCAAGATCACATTTACAAAATACTTGCTCTAGTAAATTATTCTGCTGTGGTCCAAGTCTTGCAGACCGTCTACGAATTCGCACACGCTGTTCATCGGCTCTTCGGAGATTTTTACACTCCATAGTTGGATCCAGATGACTTGAAATGTACCAAATAGCAATACTACTACTTTGATTTCACGCTGAAATTTGAGCATCGGCGTGTGAAATTTTTACTTGGTAGGATGTGAAATAAGATATACGCGGATAGTCTATACTTGAGTACATAGACGTAAGAAACTGCTAAAAATATCACTTATGAACACTAATGAAAGTATCTGTGCGTACGAGTAAACTAGGAATACGTTGAGTTTGTGTGTGACTAATCTATGTATGTAATACATGTCCATGCAATAGAGGTATCAATAAGCATGTGTATATATGCATATGTTTAAACGTGTATGTACGCTCTTTTTGCATGCGTGCATGTGTAAATACTGCATCTATTTATGTCATTATACATGTACATATGAGTATACGTTTGCGTATATAGACGTGTATAGCTGCGTACGAGCAGATATTAATCGCTGTATGGTCATTGTACAAGCGTGTGTAAAAATGCAAAACTTTGTTTGCTGTATGCTTATCAATGTAAAGAAAAAGCAGTAACAAATGATATTTTTTATTTAATCGACACCGCGCCTTGTGACGTAACAGGCCATACAATGCTTATAATGGCTGGCAACACGATATCGTGGATTGCCGTCTATTCACGTGGTTGGAAACCGTGACTCTTAGACGCGTGCACAAGGACATTTGCATTTCTCATCTGACCATTGTTCACAGTACTCACCTGCGGTTTATGGTGTACAAGTGCGTGCAGAACTAATTTGCACCTCTTGAATGTAAGTGTCCACGCCAGTGTGAATAATTGATTGCCAAAGACTGGACACCCATGATCTCGACCATGGTGTTTTGTTGTATCTTGCTATCTTACCATTTGACGGCTTCTGACCAGTTTCGTCATACCATATTTCCTTGGTATAACTTGGATTGGCCTGTGGCATACGCTTGCTGGGGGGGGGGGGTTTGAACCCGTGATCAAGCACTCTAAGAACTCGATGATTCATAAAATTGTAGTGCCGTTGGGGCTTCTATATAACTATAAAATAAATTTGTAACTTAACCGCCCTTTTGGAGAAGATAACGATGCATCCGCGAATTTTCGACCTTAGTTATGCGACAAAATGAGGAATACGTAAATTATGGGTCATTGTTGTTCCTATATAAGAGTACTACTCGGCTTTGATAGCCATTATAGTAGTTCGAAAAATTAGGGAATTTAATAAATGCGGTTTACAAAAATTGGGTTTAACAGTGCAAAGTTTTGATTGATGTTTCTAGTTTTTATACGTTTCCATACTGTAACAGATTTTCTGAGTATCCTCATAATTTCGTTATTACTGCACATGTATTCAACATTCCTAAAAATCTTGTTGATCACAAACATCAGACTTCTGATGGTTGCGGCATCTACGTTTAGTACTGGCAACAAGATGTTTAGGTAGGCGTATAGCTTGATATTTAGTACAACAATAAGCTATGGTACAGACTAAAAGGGCACATTTTTGAACGATAAATCTTTTCTGAACTCCATTATAAAGAAATCAAAAGAACATTTTACTGTTGTGATCTCGGTCGTAGCTAAGTAGTTATTTTGCATCCTGTAAGTAGTTTTCATGTGGCTATAACTGACAATGAAGGATTCTGATCAATTCATTAATAAACACGATCTTGCCAGCATCAACATTTATTCCAAATTCAGCTCTGTCGTCTACGCATTTCATTCATTCTTATATATTTCATATATGTCAGTACATCCACGTAGTACATATAAGTACACCTAATATTCTAGAGTAAGTAACGCACCCAAATATCAAGAAATGGGGTAAGAAGATTACATCAAATCGTATGACCAAAAAAGCAGAATCATATCTACCGTAATTCCCTTGCAATACGGAAAATAACACGGTTACGGATGCAAGAGAAAAAGTTTACAGCGGATGAAATAACAGTATTTTGAAAAACCACAGCATAACGTAGAATCATATTCCAAAATTTTTCACAAACTTAAATAGCTATTTTTGACCTGACATATATTATTACGTAGTACATGGTCTTCTTTTCAAAGAATACTAATACATTTGTACATTATGGTATACAAAAGGCGCCCAAAATTTAAAACATAATTAAAGATACCACAACCTTAACAATTTGTACAAAGCGACCCTGGTATCTTGCTTGTCAACAACACTGAAATGTATGAAGTTGTTTACAAATTACTCACAAAATGTACAAACACAAAAAATAAAATAAACCGGTTTTCGCTGGCTGATAAGGAAATGGCTATCATATAAAATTAAACAGTATTGTTAAATATAGGATCTGAGAGCCTGCATGCGTTCTCATTGATCAGAAACGCAAAATTACCACTGGTATGAAAAAGTAAGCCACATGTTTGCTTTGTTACCATTTACGAACAAAAATGGGAAGGAATTTACATAATTCAAATACAACATGACAACAAATAAATATCTAAAATAAAATTAATTTCATGAAATACTCCAAACCCCAAAGCCTCATCCCTAAAAGACCCAACAAAAACACCAAGTTATAAAAGCGCATAGTAATGACAAAATGACTTTCTTTAGTATTCAAACCGTGTTTCGGCTACCCAGCGGCCCCATCTTCAGTTTAAATTTATCTCAGTAACATTAGACTTAGGTATAAATTGATATAGTTTAGACTGTGTGATGACCAAGGGTCAAGATCATCAGTAAATCTTAATTAACACTTTAAGTCACTGTTTTGTAATCATGCTAGCTTGGATTTATTAACCAACCAGATTCTCTCTTAATTTTTGTTTTACAAACCCTAACTTATATATTTTATGTATAGAATTAGTAGTAAGAGGATCTCTTTGTCTTCGTGTCTATTGTTGGATTATCTTTCAGTAGCACTATGAAGGTTTTATTCCTGGATCCAGGTGATCTGGATCACCAACAAAAATTATTCATCATTAAGTTAGTCCACTAATCTGACAAGACCAAATCAGAAGTGAAGAAGTAGAAAACAGATGTAGTGGAGTCGTTGAAAATGTTACTGAGAAAAAGAAGACTGCGATGGTTTGGTCATGTCATGAGGAGAGATATGGGGAAGGCCCTTCGAAGATTTGTCAACCTGAATGTGGATGGTAGGCGACCACCTGGAAGGCTAAGGAAGATTTGGAGGAGAACCGTTGATGAAGATATGAGGCATATCGGGCTCAGATAAGAAGATGCTATAGACAGAGACAAATGGAAGAGTCTCATAAACCGTCAAACCCCATAGTTATGGGAGAAGAAGACGTTAAACGGAGAAAGTAAAGTAAGTAAGTATTAAGTTAGTCCACTTCTGACCTATCCTGAAAATTTCGTCAAAATCTGTCCATACCTTTTTGAGTTAATAAATTCCGTCCATATCGTTTTCAGTTATTAAAAGCAGTCCATAACGTTTTGTATTATTTTGCTGACAAACAGGCAGACAAACAAACAAATGCAGCCAAAAACAAACATTCCTTGGCGGAGGCAAACATG
>JANTCA010001416.1:0-32747 GCA_024741275.1 Chironex yamaguchii
TAGTAGTAGTAGTAGTAGTAGTAGTAGTAGTAGTAGTAGTAGTAGTAGTAGTAGTAGTAGTAATAGTAGTAGTAGCAATAGTAGTAGATAGTAGTAGTAGTAGCAGCTTGTTTGCCTGTTTGTGTGTATGTATGTATGTATGTATGTATGTATGTATGTATGTATGTACGTATATATTTGATATTATGAGTGCAAATGTTGCTCAGTAATGACTTAGTACATAAAAAATGAAAGATCATAACCTTTCTTTTAGATAGGATACCTTTATGCCAAGGCTGTAAGGCACAAGAGATAATTAAGAAAGTAAGTGTGACCACATCATCGATGTAGAATAAAAGTAAGAAAGTAAAATCTTACAGAAAAATGCTTCTCATAATGTCTTAGGCAAGAAATCAAATTTCTAATAAATTAACACAATAGGGAGGCATTTGAATGAGGTTTGAAGGGCATGATCTAAAGCTTACAATAGCAGTCAGTTCTAGTACTAACAAACCACGAACTGTGAGTTTAATATTAAAGATTCCTCGTGTCATAAGCTTTTAGCTATTACAAGAAACCTGTTTACCAATATAGAATGCCATTGGTGGGGGAGAGAGAAAGTACCTTGCAAAATAATATCCTGTCACCTCCATCAACATTTTTCCTCAGATTTTCATGAATTACAAAATAGATGGGAAACACATCCCCAACTATCCCACTGCCCACACTATGGAAATATATGTATACGTCCGTGTCTGTACTGGAGCATATTAGGCCTTCTGATCTTGTCCCTAGGCCACTCTACCGACCATTCTAAAGTCGGTTTATACTCTCCATCTTCTCATATATTTTGCCTTTTCTACAGTTTATCGGTAGGTTCTCTGCCTTTTATAAGATTTTGAAGCACCGTTTTCTGCTCAACTAATTACTTACTTTTTCTCTCTCATTCTCCATTTTCTTAAAATTGCTCTGTCACTGTCTGTTTGTCTCTGATACCTTTGATAGGCTCCATCAATTCATAACTCTTCAAAAATATCTGTCTTCTGGGATTTCAATAGTAACCAAAAAGTGTGGCTTACACTCCCTTACGGCACCAATCCATCTGGCAATGAAAATTACAGTTTCATTCTTTCTCAAACACCGACTCTGCTTGTGGACTTACCAACTCGCATCCCAGATTGTGCTGACCAGTCGTCATGTCTCCTTAATCTCTTCTTGACCTCAAACTCCTATAGGTGGATCTGCATATTTTGTTGCTTTGGTTAATGTGGTATTGTGCTATCCTAAAGCTCACGAGGCCCCTCCAATTCATCATCTTGTTTTCGGTTAAGAGTGTCGTGTTTGAGATGATTTTCGTGAAATCCTTGGTAATTCTCTGTGGATCTACATTTTTGTTAAACCTGTTAAAGAGTATCAATTTAAAGCAAAGTTGGAGAAATTCTGAGAAAGAAATCGATTGCCTCAGCTAGGGATCAAACTAGCGACTTTCTTCTTTTTGAGCAGAATATAATGAACACTAAGTTACCTAGTGATGATTGCATCACTGCAAGCTCTATGGCAAGCTGATTGATTCTCACTCTAATTTTTCTGACACTAAATATACAATTCCAGATTTCGCTCTGAAAACTGCAACGCTCTTGCTAAGCTGTCACGTTATCAGAGCTAAAATTGCAGTAATTATGTTTAGTGCGATTCAAAGGAACTTGTTTTCTGACTGCTTGGCTTTTGTACTAATTTGTTTTCTATGACAAGGGATCCTTGTCAATTGTCTAAAGCATCACATTTCTATTACCAGCAAATATTCTTCTGTTGTCTTTGATAATAATCGTAAAAGGTGAATATTCAAAACTTTCAAAACTGCCTTTTAGAGTTGTGATCATTAGTCTAATCCTTACAATAATAGAATAATTAGTCTACCACGAGTCTTCTGTGAAGTCACTGATTCCTTGATTAGAGACACTCTGGTAGAAAATCATGGGTTTAGTAATCGGCTTTCCTGTCGACTTTATCACTGTCATTTCTGAACACATTTTTTGCACTTTATGTGTAACTGGTGAAACCAGAGCAGGTGCCTTTAGTTTGGCATGCATTGCTTTTGAGAAAGCTCTTTGGTGTCTCTTGACACATGCTAGACACACTCTCCTCTCATCCATGTGATGGCGAGATAATGGTTGTACAGCATTGCACTCCTCCCCATAAATGCTAGAAACTCCCAGGGATCAGTCCTAGGTCCTGTTCTTCTTCTATTCTTTATCCTTTAATTGCCTGATCGTATCTTATTTCAATTAACAATCTATCGTGATCCACTGGATACATATGTCACTTTGTTTCATAACGTAGAGGTAGCTGCTGATCTCGAGTATGACCTGTTGTAGAATAGGGTAAGAAGAGGCTTGTAATTATTAGCTTCTCTTGATTAAACACTCCAAAGGACCTGTCTTACCATCTGTTCCTGACTTACATGAGAGTCACTATTTTTGCTCCCTTGGTGTGACTTTTCATCAAAATTTGCTATGGAGATCTATTATGTCAATTGCCAAATCGGCTGCAATTATTATGGTTGGTTCACTTCCTTGCTTCAGGAATTTTGTCACCCCAGAGAGAGTTTTGTAGCACTACTAGTCTACCATTTGCTCCTGCATCAAGTATAATTACCAGATCGGGGGTAAATGCTCTGGCGGATTGTTCTAACTTGCTGGACCGTATTTAAGGTCGAATAATATTATTGACCATGATCTATTGTCCAAATTCCATTGTCTATCTCATTATCTTGGAGAGGTTTCCTTGGCTCTTTTCTGGAAGAGAATCAAATTGCCAAATGATCTAAAGAGCAAACTTGCTCTTTTCTAGAAGAATTTCCACGGACATTGTTTGGGTGAGATCTCCTTTCTCCTCAGTTAGACTTCCCATCCTTTACGTTTAACGCTAATTTCTACCTTTTTCCAGTTTAACCACTCTTATTAGCCCGTAGTGGCTTTTACTCAATAGTGATCTCAGTAGTCGACCTTGTAGAGAGCGAATGCTATTTAAAAATATGTATGACCGTTGATGAGGCTTGGTTCTAATGAGACTGACGTTTGTACCCCTCCTCTTATCTGAAATACTCTTACACGAAACTCAATTTAAGCTTCATTTGTGCAATTTTATTTTACTGCTCGCTTTAACTTAGGTATCTCCTACTAAGCCTTCTAATCTAGGTTGTGTTCTACAAAAGAACAAGACAGGACAGGAAATCACCTATTATTAAGACTCAGAAAACACATTTATTCCAGAGACATAGCGGACCGTGCGGACCAAAAATGCTATGTACATGTTGCAGTGCATCTAAGTGCTCCTTCTCTTCTACTCCTCTTTCACTTACTTCTACTCCTCTTTCACTTACTTCTACGCCTCTATATCTTCTTTGACTTACCTTTGTCCTCTTTCACTTACTTCTACTCCTCTATATTTTCTCTGACTTACTTTTACTCCTCTTTCACTTATTTCTACTTGTCTTTGAATAACTTCTACTCCTTTTCTGCTCAATTTCAATCCTGTTCGACTTGCATGCTGTTGTTAACAAGAGGGTGTTGTATAAAAGAGAAGTACTAGTCTCATCGCAAGTTCAGAAAGCTCAGTAATGCGTTTTTCAAACCTAAGGAAGTTTTCACAACGATTTCTTGGGACCATGTACCCTAGCAACTGACGGGCCTTCCAGGATGGATTTAGCGAGTTAGCAGATGAAGTAGATAGTGTGCATTTTCGAGCTATTATTTCATAGATAATATCAGAGTTCATTTATGTATCTTTTCTCTGTGTTAATTTTCTAATACATTTATTGATATAAAACACGTGTGCAATGTTATGTTAAGGCATGTCAACAAAAGAGATTAATTTCTTCTTTCTAATGTATAAAGAAAGTTTAGTGCTAAACTTGCCAGATTATTAAGACAGTTTGGCTACTGAGGTCATCTGAAACTTTCTTATATACAAAAGTATACTTCGTTACTCTATCACTATTTGTTCTTGTTCTTTTGACTCAAGGAGTCTTGTACAACTAATAAATCCTTATCAACCCCCTACTGGTTTGTTTTGGTTGATTGGCTTAACATTTTCGGGTCATTACAAGTTAAGCTGGAGCTAAAGAGAGGTAAGCTGCTCATATAGCCATGCTTTGTCTGTCACCGGTAGACCACAGAGAGCAATGGAACATACGTCAAGGCCTTAACGGATATTACGAAGGCTTTACATTCAGAATAATTCTTTTATAAGTGGCCTTCTCCGTTATTCCAATTGAAGAGGGAGAGTAAACCTTCCGTAGTTGACTGTGTTTTCTAATTTACTTACCTGTATGACAAAAATATGTCAAGCTACAAACCTGGATTTAATGGCTTCGCTGCTGCAGGCTCAGATCAATAGACTTATTTCTCATACCAAGAAGGGTTTAGTTGGCTAAGTACGACGTCTGTGTATTCATTGCCTTTCTTGGTGACGGTATCTGTACAAAACGGCCTCTGTTATCATGAAAGCTTCGAAGACTTGATAACGGTGTAAAATTTATATACATACTGATCCTTGATTAAACATAGAGCTGAAACAAGCGAGGACATCAAAACATGAGATAAGTAATAGGATAGCCTTAGATACAACTTGGATTGCGAAATTGTTTAATTTTTCAACTACGTACAAGATTTCCATAGTTTTCATCTTCTCAGGTATTGTACGATTTCAAATACTAATTTTATGTAGTATAAGTGGCTTGAATACCTCTCCAATTATATAACTACGGCTTGAGCTAGGTGTTCAAAAGTGTTTCTGTTCGACCTAAGCACAAATACTAGCCTCTAAAAAGAGAGAACTTTCGCATTTCTTGGAGGTAGGGAGGTAGTTGGATTCAACCAAACACTTGGCAAACTGTAAATGGCATACTTCTTGCACGGAACCAGAAATAGGATTTGGATATTGAAAATATCTTATTTTAACTGTTAACGACTAACGCTAACATTATAACAGCTAATACTAATGTTATCCTTCTATTTTTCCCGTCCGTAAAGCGCAAAATTTGGCGGTACTAGTGAGGGTGTTCAATGGCAAGTCACCATGACTATTGCCTATTGGATGTTTTTCTTGAGGATATTTGTGGGAATTATTGAAGTTTTTCACGCATTTACAAATCATCTATGTTAGGTGAAGCAGGTTGTTCAATACACGTCTATTACAAAGCAGATAACTATCAAAAATTGTTGCCTAACTCACTCTTATTATAGTGATAACGACAAACTGAAGGAGTGTGGTCAAAGTTATTAACGACAATAAGGGTATTTTATAAAATGGAAGCATTGTGTTTAATCTAGTACTGGAGGCAAATGTGTGTCACTTTCTCATCGACCATGCCTCATAAATCATATGCCATTTTTAACACGGTTATCAGCTACTTTTGATAGGAAACTATCTTTAAAGAAATTCTTAAGAAGAGATAGATATCAAAAGACGTTTAATGATCTTTTTGTAAGTTATAAAATATATAACAAAAAATATGCAACTTGAAAATCCCTTCAAAATTTTGCGATATTGTGCGAAACACATACTTAAACCTTTTTTTGTCTGAGCCTTTTCGGAAACGACAAAAAGAAAATACACAGATATGGGGCACCTTTGTATAAGAAACATGGATCAAAACTAGCCATTCATAAACAAGAAAGAAAAAAGACAGAGAAAAAAATGAAAACCAAATCATTATTGGGAGAGTCCAAGTGCAAAAATGACCTCTTTCTCCCTTCAGAGTCTTGGTTATCTTTTTAAAATATAGACAGACTCCAGTGCACTTAGATGAAAGGTCAACCTAGCTATGGCAATGATCCTAAAATTCTCGTACTTAAACAATTTGGTGCATTCTAAACTTTCTAATAAATGTTGGCCTGTGACAGAATTGAATGTTTTGGCAGTCATTTTAGCTTTACAAGCGCCGGTTGGCTTTATGATGAATTAATGCTTGGCGCACACAGGCTGGAACATGTTTGATCCTGTCATCCAATCTTTGAGAAGTGCGACCTACATACCGTGTTCCGTATCGGCACAGAAATCCATGCACAAGTAAGCTTCATTTGGTAGGTGCACGATCCTCATTGATGGATGGCAAGATCTTCCTAGTCGTGAAAACAACTCTGGGATTGACAGCAGAAAAACTGTTTCTATGCGGTTGAAATATTATCTAATCAAGGAAGTTTTAAGTAGAAAGGGCATCAGCCGAAAAAACGTTCGGCCCTCAGAAATCTCCTTTATTTCCAGTACTTACTCATGAAATTCTACCCTTCCTTTAAATCAAAACAGGAAGGGTATTTACCAGGCACTTGGGAATATGTTTTTACTTGGCTGTAGTCAATACACGAAAACGGTAACTTCTAGGCCTGGAGTTCATTTTGGAATGGCATCAACGGCCACTTCTCATAAGGAGTTTCGAGAAAGAAGGAAAATGGTTAGTTCTTTAAAGTAGGATTAGTGGACATTCCCACAGTGGTAGCATCAGGATTTGAACCCGCTACGCATTACTCAGCGGCCGTGGCGTAGCGTGACTTTCGTTAGTGGGTATTCTCTAGGGTGTGGGGATGGAAGAGGCTAGGATGAGTTTAGGGAACTGGGTCAACTGAATGGGGTATTGCATTTAAAGGTGGCATGACTTGGAACTGTTTATAAAGAGGCCATAATTTCAGATTGCACATTTTCTGTACTCGTTTTTATAACCTGTTAGCACATTCTTACACGTTACTTGCTTGGTGTCTTTAAGACGGACAAGATTCGCTACATATTCGTGACATATCCCTGCTCAAAAGAGAACGGTTTTTCAGCAGTCTCAAATTTCTCTCAGCTTCTTTCTGGCTCACAACGTAAACACCCTTTAATTCAATTTATTTAGTAAATAAATGTCTGTACACTGAGCCTCAGGCTTGCTTGGCCTGTGTTTGAGAAGATATTATTATAAGCAATACGACTGTAATTTTTTTATCATAAAATGCAGCAGAGACTGGTTTTTCTTTTTATAACACAAATTCTAATTTGGTTCATGATTTGAAGTTTTCTCTGTGAAAAATTCAACGTTATTTGTTGAATACCTTGAATACCAGGCATGACATGAAAAACTGGCTTGCAAGTGAATCAGACACAGTCAACAGGAACACGAAAGTCCCTGCAGATCAATGAGACTACTTTGAATCAGTTTTGAGCAATCTGTGCGTTAAAAAACGCAAAGTGAAGAAAGAAGGCATGTGAAGTTTGAGTTGTTATAATGAACATATAGACAATGCCCTGAACAAGACTTTAGCTTATTTTCCCATTGTCTCACTTGCACGGCGAGCAAATTATGTAAAAAAATCTCCGCTCAGATTGGTTAAGTCAAATAGGAAGGGATTAACTGCCTATTTCATGATGTGGATGCATATAAAAAGGAAACGGCAATGGCTTTCTCTTTCGCAAAATTCCTCTCATATTTCAATGAAAGAAAATTATTTGCAAACACAAATATTAATGGCTGACTTGTGACAGAAGTTAATGGAAAATATTAGCAAAAAATCAAAATGAATTGCATAAGGTTTGATAAAATTTCAACTTTAAAATTTATGATTTACGAGTAAACATTTATTCGAGATAAATACCATTATAATTGAAAAAGTATGATTTCCGTAAAATCCCTGGGTATTCACTGATTACCTTGCATGCCCGGACCATACGCCACTGGTCAGCGGATGCATGTCAACTTTCCCCAACCAGTCGTCCACAATGCCTAAAGGGTGTCATATATAAGGATGTTAACTGCCATTCTATGATATTATTATGATATTATTCTATGATACTTTTTCCTTGAATTGACGGCTTTCTTTGTGGCATTGTAAGCTCATCGTTCTTTTTGTCCTTGTCTACAGTCCTGAATTAGTCATCGCACAGCAACGACAGAATACAAATCCTTTACTACTCAGCTGTACATTGCTAACCAGTAAATATTTTAATATGACTGATGCCAATAATTATGAAAGGGTCCTTAAAGAATAAGTCAAAGTTAAGTGTACATCACAAAGTGAGGTTACTTATGCACAATAAGAGCTTAGTTGTTATGTAAGTTAAACAAAGACGAATCTGCAGGTGTCATTGGACTCATTCAACATTGAGCCAAGGGGGATCACTCCTTCACAGTAGGATCATACGACAATATGAAGAACGTTCAGACCCTAGACGACCGCTTTGAATCGTTTTAAATAATAGGACTACAGTTTTAGCGGTTTTATTCCACTGTGATGGCGAGTTAAAAACATGAAATTCAAAAGCCCTGTTTGAAATTATTGAATCAGCTCAGTAGTATTAAGAGCTATGATGACATTGTTTTAATACGTGAATTATCCGCATTTTGTGGATCTGCTCTAAACTTACCGGTAGACAGCACCGTTAGCAATACTGCTGAAATGTTTTGTGGACCAAAAGATTCGGCAGAGGTCGTTTTCACAAAAGTCTTAAAACTGCATACACTAACGCCTAGCCCGTGACAAATTATTTATACCTTTTTACTCGTTTGAAGACAATGTTGATATTTATCATTCTACATTCAATTACAAACCCTAACGATCGTGAAGTACTGGAAGTAGCAGTGTAAGTTTATTTTGTTACACCCAGTTGTAACTGGCCACAGACATTTTAACAAAAAACCAGTTATGCTACAAGATTACAATGATCTGGTTTTAAAATTTAATAGGATCAGGATCCGTCGACTCGTTATTTCTCACACAAAATATATAGTGGGTAGTAAGTACGGTAATTTTCATAATTTTCCTGACATTATTTTTTCTAGCATTGTCGTATTCCAAACAATTTAAAATTTTTGAAACCCGTAGACGACTTACCTAATACTCTGATTTCCTCAGTTATTGCCGAGTTTGATCTATACTCTGAAATTAAAATACAGTTTCAAGTCTCACTTTACATGTACTTGGAATTGCTACTTGAATCTTTGGCATGAAAAAACCCCTTAAATAACACAATATTTCTAAGAATTACAATTACTTTGCTTAAAATTTCATTAGTTCTGCGTGTGTCCATTCTATATTTCTTAAACAAAATACGTAGTAAGTAGTTCTTATGGCAATGTTCATAATTTTTCTGGCGATCTAGTTCTTTGCATTCTTGTCGTATGCTTTAACATAATGATGACGTCTGCTGATGTTCTACCAAATATCCCAAGAGTGCAGATTGAAAGTTTAATGAATTTGACTTGTTCGTACTGATTTGCCAGCTCTTTAATCAAGTTATCATACTTTTGCTGCTTACGTAGAGAGTTATCTGCAGATGTGACCCAAAGCCAACAGTCAGTTTCAGGAATTGTAGGCATTTACAAGACAATGTTAAAAGAATACCGGGACGTAATTCGTGCCCAGTTATGACTGAGGGGCTGAGGTACCCGGAAAGATCAGCATAAATAACTGTGTTCTTTGCAGATTCTAAAGTAGAAGTAATGAAAGTTAGGATAGAGTCATGGCACCATCTAAGCGACCCTGTTCAAGGTACACTTCGCAACCAGAAACTACATGAAGAAGTGACTCACGCAAAGAGAGCAATCGGCAGTAGATGAAATACCTACCCCATTTAAAGAGACAAGATTTTGTTGGCAGAATATTGTTAATATAGCGCACAGTGAAGCTGAAAATTTCCTAAGGCACGTTGCTTTCGGTTGATGCCCAAAGAGATTCAAGTGTTGATAATGAATAATTAGTCACATTTAAGAAGAAGAGGAAGAAGAAGCTTTGTGAGATAAGGTGGTTTTCAAGTCTGTCTTCATGCTCGGAACGGAGTACTTTAAGGACATCTTTTGTGTTCTATAGACATCATACTGAATACTGAAGAAAGATGATGTGGATTTCCATAGCTCTGTTATATCCTCGTTTGGAGATGTTCCTAGGGCATTACGACACACTGTCTGGCACTGGCAATGTTCGATAGAAGGAAGATGATTGCAATAATAAAAGGTTATGCAAGATTTACGCCAAATTGGTCCTTACAAAAAAAGGATGTTGCTACGAGTTCTAGCCATTCATGGAGATAATCAGAGACTACATTATCAAGGTGCTCAGATACCCATTTGAGAAGTCAGAAACCGTTAGATGCCAAGAGATTTTTGCAAGCAGTTACCGCTAGTAAAGCAATCACTTATCAATTTCTATTTAATATTTATAAAGTCAAAATAATAGTGTTAGGGAGCTCCGATTTGTGAACCTGGTGAGACATTTCCAAGTCAAAATGACGACCCAAGTAACAAAAAGATTCTCCCTGTTGTACAGTTGGGATTGGCTCATTATTGAGAAAAAGCTTTGGCTGAAATTGTACAGATCTTGTTATAGCAGTTTTTATGCCAAATGTCACATTTGCCTACTCTTGCCTGCTGCATCATCTGCAAATTGGAACCAACCAACTGGATTCTAGGACGATGCACCTTCAATAAAATACCTTAACTGACAGAATTTATCGCATTTCATATGTGGAATGGGTGTGTTGAAGCACAAGTGGAAGAGACGTGGACTTAAGCAGTCACCTTGTAAAACACCACGTCGTATATGAATAGATGAAGTAGAGACGTTTGCGGTTATAATTGTAGAGACGTCCTTATATAAGCTCTGAATAAGGCATTGTATGTGTGCGGGAATATGATGGTATTTTAAAACTTCTTCAATCAAGCCATGGTGGACCTCTCCAAATGCATTTTTGAGATCAAGTAGTGATATAACAAGGGAGCTCTTTTTGATCCGGTATCTGTTGATAATAGATGCCATTTGTGCTGTATTTACTTAAGTTCCTGACAAATGAGAGCAAACTTCTTTCTGAATCCCCCGTTTCAATAAAATTGTTTTTATACAAAAAGTTATAAATGGAATTTCAAAGGCCGGAGCTGAAGTAGTAGTAGTTTAGTCGATCGACAAAGCAGTCCTTTAACGGAATTACTGTGACACATTAAACATTTATTCGTTTACCTAAATTTTACACAGGTCGTTAATCACTGTGTCATTTGTTATGCCAGCTCGAAACATATCTCTACCATACCAAGCATATTGCATTTCTAGTCTTTGCACAATACTGTACACAGTGAGAGCTGAACGAAATCTTATGCATTAAACAAATTCGATACCCGATTTTAGATCCAAAATTGAGAAAATGATATTTTTCCCACAGACACCCTATAAAGGTAGTGTTGGTGATATCTTGCTTTATAGCATTTGTCTTACGTCATGTCCAGTCCAATACGTCAACGAATTAAAGCTTTGAATTTTTACTTTAGGAATAATTTACGTAACACTGCATGGATTAAGCATTAATTGTCATTCTTTATTGTTGTTACTGCTACTTAATATTACTGAGTGGAGTTGTCAATACAAAAGAGCATGGAAAAATTGCAAGAATAAAGCGTGACATTTGAATGTAGTATTTTTGTGTACAAGTTAGAGCGCAGTATAACTCAGAAAACCGGACTTTGTACTAATAAAAAACAGAAGTAAAGTTAGTATTATGACCACCGGGGCGTCGAACCCGGGTGTCCTGACTGCAAATCCGACGGCTTTTGATGCCCCGGTGGTCATAACCATAGCGTTGTTTCTGTTCTTATCACAAGACCACCCTGACGACTCTATATGGAACTTGAATGAACTTTGTTTACAAAGTACAAACCCTTTGGTGTTTGTTGAGTTCTACTCGTGTTTGAGTGCAGTCCAGCACAGTCTTTCTATACACTTCTGTACAAGTTCTGTGCTTTTCATTTAAGCTAATGCAATACATAACAAGATTCGGGTACATTTTTGCTAACGGAAGTAAAGGTATAATTGTGTCCACTTGAGCTTCAAACCCGAGTCTCTCTGGTGAAAATCTGAAGTTTCCTTTACAGGTCAGTCTTTTCCTATCTGGAACTAGTGCAAAAGGCGTAAATAGATACTTTGTAGGAACAAAAAAAAACGCTATTTACAAGTATGAGTATTTACCAATAGCCAGACAGTCGATAAAAACGAGTGGATGATCGGGGTTAAATGACTTAAATTTTTTGGACCTTTCCTAAAGAACTGTGTAGTTTGGTAGCAAAGGCGACATATTTGCAGTCGAGGGATCTGGGTTTAAAGATAAGATGATTATTGTTATGGTAGTACATGAGTACGAGATTGCCTGTCTTCTCACCAGTACCATAACAGTTATACTTTTAGCCTAACTCTGTTTGTTTACATTAATAAAATATTAGCATTTGCATCACTAAAACACTTGATAGTGCCGTACGGAATTTTTTTTGTGTAAAGTAATACTTGTTTTTTCTTGAAGCCAACGCAGACTAATTATTTTTTAAATGTGACTATAAATAAACATGAAGAACTATTATTTCAAGTTCAACTTCAATTGTTCCCACAGTATGAAACATGGGGACAATTTCACGATCTCTGTCAAAGGCTTTATTCAATTGCTGACTTTGTGGAACTTTTGACTGTGACTCTATCTTTCCAATCCTTAACTAACTGTTGAATATTTGGTAACAAGAGTCAAGGCTGGCAACTGCTGACTCTCACGTACGTCATTTGAATTCAGAATTACGTCGCGTCGCCGATAATTTAAAATGTACGTTTGCGAGATAGACCATTTATAATGCGACAAGAATTAAGAACCGTAGGGTTAGTACGTAGTAAATTAACTATCAAACATGTCCAATAGCAGGTTGAAGCTACAACTGTTATCTTTCATTTCCATTTTTCTAGGCCCCAACACGGTAATGTGTGTTGTACTCTAAATTGATTGATGATACAGAACAGAACGGTTTCTAGGGTTGCTGTAACAGATAAATTGCAGATTTTTACCAGCACGGAGGCAGTCTTTGCCTAACCAAGATTTCTTATTAATAAAAGTTATCACCAGCAAGTTCCTGTGACAATCCGTACGTGTAACAATCCCTGGGTGGTTTCCATTGGCCAATTTCGCGATAGGTCTTACCAGGTATACACCAAATACCCTGTTTCCTAGGTTTCGATTAAAACCGAAATGATTGCTAATAAAAATTAAGTGTTGTTTGTAACTGCTAACATGCTCAAACATGACACGACAGTGTCAATTCACAGTAGATTTATGCTAGAAACATTAACGGTATTCTCGTAATCTTACCACAAGCTTCTCATTCTGTCACGGTTCTTACCCAAGAAAGACATCTGTCAAAACTGTATCAGTGAACAAAAAACACACAAAGAACATATGCTGGAAACAGAAACTCTTCTCGTCTTTCTTAAGATTATAGCACAACTGAGGCATTGGAGGGTCGAAACCTCGCCAATGAGGCATCTACTTACACTGGTGAAAAGCAGACAGTTGACTGATATAGGGGACTTTCTCTTATGTGTTTGGACTGGTGAAAGGTAGGTTGCTGAAAGAGATATGTAGCCATCCACTTGAAGCGGGAAAGGAAAGGTAGTTGCCGGCTGAGAGGAGCAGACCGATTAAATCGATGAAAGGCAGGTAGATGACGACTGCTGAAAGACACATCTACTCTCAGCTATGAAGTGAATGTACTTATTAGCTGAAGGAAACAAGCTGTTTTGATTCATTAAAAGCAGATAGATAACTGGACTTAGGATAGTTCAAGGTGAAGAAGCAACGTCTGTTCAATTATGTGAAATTTATATACATGAAGTTAGTCAAAGTCAACAAAGGTGATTTGATAGAGAAGGCAAAGATTTTGCAAGTCAGAGTTGTGAGTTTGAATCCCGGTGACTACAAGAAAAGGACTATTAATGAATTAGGCGCCAGCCCACCCGCAACTCGCAAAAAATAAAATTCTTAGTGCAATCCCTAACCTTGGTACAGGATGAAGAGACGCTTGATAACGACTATGCTACTAGCATCAACCTCACAGGATACACTGCATCATAAAAATATCAGAATCGTGATGAAGGTATGTATAAAGACTGATACCCATATCTCACAGAGTCTTCATGGGGAAACGAATGAAAACTTGACTCAACCCCTCCAAAAATTATCCTAAACCCCTACATAATCACTGATAATAACTAGAGATTAAATTTGCAGTTACTACGTAATGTACAGTGAATGTTAGTGAAACCCCCAATGCATTTAACTCAGCTTTGTCTACATTTGTCGCGCTCACAGCTGAAATAACCAAAACATCGGAGTCGAACTTTTTATTATATTAGGATATCAATATTAACTCATACAGCACATAGATATATGATATGTAGTTTCCGGGGACAAGGGCCATCAGTGCCCTCAACAAAAATTAATGGCTCATATTGCCCATTATTTGACTAAGAAGAGGTGCGTCTTATCTGCCAATTTGCCCGCACCCCAAGGTTAATTTCATTTGCTATAAAGAGATGCATAAGAATCTTCTAGTATTTAAAAACGTATGAATGGGAGTAAATAGTAACATGTGACAGTGTTAATGACACTCGCTTTGCTTGTAGGAATATCCAAGGCTTATACGAAGGTTAAGAGAACATTGACTATCCAATACTACTGTCATCGACGATCGATTTTTTTCATACAAATAAGAAACAAAATGGTGTAAAAAATTCTGAACTGAGGAATCGTATCGATTTAACTGAAAATTTTAAAATTAAAAGTGTCCGCAGTCTTCCTTTTAGGTACATTTACCTATGGTTTGTCGGCATGTGCTACGTATATCGTAAGGAAAAAGGGAAATAACAACTCTTTAGCTCGTTACAAAGACAATGCTTCCGATGCCCGGGGACCAGGGAGGCATGCTCCCCCTTTTTGGTACACTAGTTTTGCAAAGCTGACTCTGTTTTAAACTTCTACTTGAATACGTGATATTGGTGGAGGCTTTCGTGATGTTTCGTCCCTGAGCACACTAAACAAGAGTACTACATTAGTGTTTTGATTTTAAAATAGTCATTTTAATGACGAGTTATCCAGTTATACCTCACGTGCCCTGTACCGCGTGTAATCTTTAGTGTTATATCGTACTGAAAATACAAAATTGTACTTTATACATCCAGGCAAGGGACTATTCCTGTCTGCTCGACTACTCGGCTATGATTGAGGACAGAAGCAAACCAGTAAAAGCAGTTTCAATTTGCAGCATTTAGGCAGCGACGACGCACGGGGTACGGGAGGTACGGCCGCCGCCGTACCAGAATTTTTCCCATTCTCGTCGGTTTAAATTTATTTTAGGCAGGCCCGTAGCAGCTATTGCTTGTTTGCAGACATCTCGTCGGTGCATGTCGTTAAGTTCGTCGGTTACTCGCTGCACTCCTATTTCTGGCCGCACCACTATAATGTGGCTTGCGTCGTCCCTGTTAGGGAACTAGTAAATAAGTCATACAAAATCTCCGTTTTTAAAAAAACTGTTTTAATGTGTCACTAAATAAAATTCAAGAAATTATTAGTATACAAATATACGCAGTCCAGGTAGAACACCCTCCCAAATGATTTAGGGATCACATTATCAGATTTCTGTATCAGTTTCATCAATACCAATGATTTCTTCTCATTTCTTCAAGCACCCGTTTATTTCAACCTAAAACCTTGTTCTTATACTACGGGCTCGTACCGGGGGGATCTGGTTGATCGGACGATCCCCCAGATAGCCCACAATTCAATATTCCATCGAACAAATCAAGCTAACATTGAATTATCAGGAGGGATTTATCGCCATCAGTGGTGGCCTGGCAGGGAGGCCCCGCCGGGCTTTGGCCCCCCTTCAGACTTTTAAAGGGGCGCCAAAAACCGTGTCGGAGTAATATCATTAAGTGAGTCAAGGAAGAATTTGATCCAGCAGAAGTATCGTGGAAGTTAAGAAATATATGAAATCGAAAGATGATGGAGAGTGAGCAGGCCAGGGATGATCTAGCTTTGACAGCGTCAGATCTTTGGAAGTGTGAGGCATTCTAAGTTGTAATGGATAAAGTACCCTGTGCAATCAGTAGTTACAAAAATTTGAGCTTCATTTAGTCTAGCTCATAAAACTTAGAAATCCACAAGGGCCCGTGTTGTTTATAGCTCCAGGGCCCGTGTTGTTTATAGCTCCAGGGCCCGTGTTGTTTATAGCTCCAGGGCCCGTGCTGGCCTTCAGCGGGCCTGGGTTTTTACTATACCTAGCGGGATTTGATAGTTGATATTATCCTTTGTATTTATTTAGCTTTCAATGCAATCAGACTGCATGAAAGTCTTAACGTAATTGCTTCAAAGTGTTATGGTATTTTTGCTGCCCTGCTTGTAGTGTTTCATAATAAGGACCATTTTTTGCATTTTCGTACAGTTAACCAATAGTAATGCCACGGAAGAGTTTGAGTTTAATTACCTTCCCAATTTTGCCAGGGTGTGATCCATCTGATTCTTGTTAAAATCTTATAAATATCATTGCTACAAGCGAAAGAAATGTTTCGTTTCAATGAATTTACCCTGGTGGACACTATGTTTTGTCCTTTGCAATTCAGTAGACTTTTAAATTCGACACAACTGTCAACGTTGTTTTCTGCATTAAAAAATGACTAAAGACATGTTTGGCAATTCGAGTAAGAATGAAATAATTAAAAGGGAGACTTGCATTTCTGTATTACACAGGTTATGTTTGGAAGGGTGTGGTATCAAAACATTGCAAAAAATGAGCGTTCATAATTAAAAAGGACGTAATTTGAAAACTTCTTTCCCTTGGGATGTGCCGTCCCAACCTCCCCTTAAACACGCTTACTGTTCACATAAAATTCTGTTAAAAGTAGCAGTTTTTACCTTCTTTGGTGGGGCACACAAAGCTTTGGAGTTGGCTTTGGATCTCATAAATTTCTTCATAATACGACATTGCAACATTTTACTCCAACTGACGTCAAACCTGCGAAGAAATATAGTGACGGTTGTCTCATTCTTTGCAATATCTGTCATTTTATTCAACACAAAAAGCTGACTCCTTCTTTATCAACCATAGTCAACTTCGTGATAGCGTAAGATAAAAAAAAAGATAAAAGATAGTATCAAGTTTCATTTTAATATCTACAATACACTCTACTTCGTTATAGATATGAGACATGATCAACCCAAGTTAAAATCTGGCTATCATTCTATAGTGCCATCGCCCACTCTTGTATAACTTTAAGGGTGACTTTTGTTGTAGCCAAGAGGAAGTAATTGAGTGTTGCATGATGACTGTTCTCTCAAACTCTCTCTCTCTCTCCATGAGTCAAGTGTGTGCCACACCTACGCTAACCGATAACTCACAGTTTTCTTCCTTGCTCTTTTCCGCATAATTTACAGTCTGGCATCTCAAGTATTTGAATAATTATCACCTTGGACAAGTTCTTTGTGGACATTGTGTTTTTCAATAAAGAATGTCATCTGTTGAAATCGCGACTCGTAATGTTGTAGTTTGAGTTGATTGAAACTGGATTCTGCACAGGCCTTGTAATTCATCCTGAAAGGGTACGTGATATTGAAGTTTAGATGCGATGTTTTAATTCACTTCTTCAACAGTAATTAATGAGAGCACGAAGGCTTTAAAAAGTTTAAGAATATTATCTGCGGTCTGAAATTAGTTGAGCTCCCGTGTTGAGAATCAAATGGTTGACTGTGGCTATCTGATGAAGGACTTCATTCCTTTGGGATGAGTGTACGAATGGAGTTTATTGAAATTACGAACAGAATTTCTTTTTATCGTGCACATTTCTCTATTTATTGTGTAGGTTACCAGAAATCAGGCACTGATAAAGGCAGATATTTTGGTCGTCTCCTTTGTTTCGTCTTGATGGAATTGTCACAGTAAAGGTGATATTGGTCGACAGATATAACAGTGGACGGTTCACTTTACATGGACAAGGTTTCATACAGCACCAATTAAAAAGTGCACTTTCTGGCAAAGTTAGTAGCTATTTTTCTGGATGGTACACGCTTACGCATAGGAGTTTGACAAACTTTCCATTTGAACCATACAATAAGGAAAATTAGAGCAGACCCGCTATCTTCCACTATGGGTTATAAGTTTTTCTCGCGAATTTGGTTATTCGTAGCACTAGTTGGGTCAGTCGGTAAGTACTCTATTTTATTGTTTTAATTAGCGCGCTACCTGGTTTTTATTGTAGAGAAAGACTAAAGTTAATCTTTGCAGTTATCTCTGCATCTCAACAAGACTACTTGTTATATTCGCTTTTCATAGTTCGCACACCAGGTCCCGAATATAATTTCAAATCAATTTATCAATGACAACATTCAAAAATTTTAATTCCTGCTCCATGGGTATATTAGCGAGTACTGACACGGTTCTTTGGTGTGTAATTTGAACAGGTATTATGTCGCTTATCTCCTGTAGCGATTGCCTTTTGACGGAGTGTTTATTATCGGTACTTGGTTACCCAAATGCAGACGATCAGAAATTTATCTTGCCCGTGTGTGTGTTTTAGAGCAGATCCTACACTGTCAGGAAACATTTGAACATGGAGTTTACGGTGCTGCACACTGATATTTGAAAATAAAAGACAGCAGTTAACAAACAGTATTTCTTATTGAAACCAGAATTACGCTCGAGTTTCGTTCTGCGTACAAGAGAGTTTAGATTTGGCTAAAGAGCTATCGTAGTCTACATTGTGCACGCCTGGGCTATTTCTAGTATGAAAATTCAATACTAAGATTTGCAAATTTTGAAAGAACCGAGTGTTTGAAATCTTTTGTTTTCGTTCAGTTGTATCCATTTAAATAACTCATGAATACTTTGCCTGAGAGTTGTGTTCAGGTTACAGTCCTGGTTATGCTATCTTTCTGACCGAAGTCAAGTTATGTTAACGGAGAATAGTAACCTTGAATATTAACGATAGGATTTGAAATATTCAGACGGTAAACCGTGCGTATTGTAATCTTAGGTACCTTTGAAACTGCGATAAACAGGATAAAATATCATTCATTGAGGGGAGATAGCAAGCCGTTTGTTTGAGGATTTTTACAGCCCAATAGTAAACTGAGAATTGTTGATCGCCCATTTTTTCCCGTTCCCATTGACAACAGTCATTAACAACTATCACGTTTGATTGCTAGTATTGAAATAGTACACTGGTGGACAAGAGAAAAAATAGAATTTAACACGAGACGTTAAGTTGTTAACCTAGTGTGGCCAACAATTCAGCCATGGACCATTTCTTATTCGTGTCTTAAATTTGATACAGTGGTTTTAACGCTGTCTGACTGACGTCGTGCGATTTTTGTTCGTGAGAGAAGACTTTTTAATTTCTAATCTCACCAACACAGTCTTCAACATTCCCTCACGTAAGCTTGTGTTCCTTGAAAGAAACGAAGCCTACGGACTATTGCCAAGGGTATATTAGTGTTGTCTTTTTACAGGTTACACGCCGATAGTCAGGCACTTTGATTTTATGTTTTATATTAATGAATAGGTGGGAAGTAAATTATCTTTCAATAGGATGACAAAACCCAAAAATGTTTATGTACTACTGTAATGACGTCATGCAAATAATCAGGCTGGCAAAGTTGCAGGCACTTGAAATCCACCTTTGTCGGATTTCTCCTTAAATTTTGTGGCCACGTGTCGTTGCTCGTTTCCTGTTACATGTGTAATAAAATGGCCTTTCCGTCACCAGATAGAGTGACAAATCAGAATCTTGAGCAGACCGTGTGTTTGCTGTCTCCCCATTTTCTTCAGGGGTGACGGTAATTAATAACCAATTCTCTTCATAATAAGTTTACTTTTATGACTGTAATTTGATTCCGGACAAGACCTAAGGATTGACAGTGTTATGTGCCAGAAGCTACTCATGTCGCACGTCAATGACACACAAGAATGTAACAGTGACTCAAGTCCTAAGCTACACGGTTCAGTTCCTCAGACGGGCGAGAACATTGAAGCAGTAAAACTGCCCTTGTGTTGCTGAAAGAAGTGCAGGCGAGTTCCCAGCCGTGACTTATGGTATCAGATTGAAATTCCGCGGCGCATTTGACTTCATCTCTTTTATTGTCAAAGAATAACATACTTAACATTTCTGTTGTACAATGGAAATAGACTGTAGCAGTCATTTCAATTCACCATATGCGTTTACAAAGAATAGTTGGTGAGAATCACGAATCATGAACAGATTTAAGCCTTCGAATTATCAACATAATAGGTGTGGTTGAATGCATTAGTTTATACAGAATGTTGCAGTGACAGGTTACGGACGGATACATATCTGTAAGAAGGTGTAATATGGGCTAGTTGTACAGTCAAAACCTTGACACTGGGACATTGTCCCTTTTTAACTATAGCACTGACGAGGAATGGAGAGAGACAAAATTTCATTAACTGAAACCTTAGTCTTCATACAAATACTATGTACCTGGATGTTGCTGAAGACAGTAATGATGGCTACGTAGTGATACTGTGTTCCGTAACATTTTTCTGTTAAAAGCTAAATGCTAAACAGAAAAGCATTTTGTTCCATTTTAAGTCTGTTGTATTTCCTAGTCTGGGACTCAAACCCTATACCTTTTTGTGTGCAATCACCATCACTAAGCAATGTGGCTTCTGCAACCATCCTTCCTACAGTTCTGGCTCCTCGTATTGACCCCAGGCAAAGGATTTGTCCAGCTAAAAGCACTCAAGAGGATGTGCCAGGGCTCCTCCTAACAGCTCCAAAGAAAACAGCAGACCTGAAAGCATTATCTGAATATTGTCGCTATTAACAGCAGTTGCAGACCAATCAGGGGCAGATCCAGATATTTGTTACCATTTTGGCTGCAACTGTCAGATTATAGGTAAAACTTTCTGTAAACTAACTCTAATAATTGTAGTGAAGAAAACTTATCTATCTTCTGCAATATCAGTCCCCTCTTACCCACACCTCACTTTTCCATTTTTGATCCACCTGGCAAATTCAGGGAGTGCATTGGGCATTATACTATATGCTGCTAATTTCTTATCGTGCCCAACTAGCATTTTAGAAAAGAAGAAGGTGGTCTACTCAACTAGCAGCCATGAAACTGAGTAGAGAAGGTGACCATTGGACCTTTCTCATCATTCTAGCAACTATTGGGATAACTACCATGTGGACAGGAAGCTGGGGACCTACTGACACTTTGCAATAATAACAGCAGCTAAGCAATCCAATGCAGTATGGTTGCAATTACTGTTATCAGCATGGATCAAGTATTTTGTATCATCTGAAACACATATCCCTCGTTTGGGCTTGGGCCACACTCTTTACAGGTAACATAGAGCTGTCATGGTCTTGGGAATACTTTCAAGCCAAGGTTATAAGAATGAAGCAGTATCACCGCAGAGGAGATTATTATTTTAGGAAGCTGTAAAGGGAGACTCTTCTCTTGCTTGCTTGGTACACATCCCAACCACCTTACCAAAATCAATCATGCTAATTGTTAAGGTTAATACTTAGGGACCTCGTCTTAACTGTGCCAACATCATTCACTCATATTTTCTTAACTCATCTTGGTTGAAATATCAAACTAGAAAATCTACAGCTTGTCTGCAGATATCCAGCCCATTTACTTTGGTAACATTTTCTTAGGTCAAAATCAGTGGTAGCTCATCTTATAAGGCACATAAGATGACACCCCACCACAGATTTGGGTGACTTTTACTGAATTGGGTACCAAATATCTTGCTGGAAACTTGTGACTTATTGGGCTACTTTTTTGAATATGTGGACGACAGAGGAATAACTGCCTGTTTGAAAAAGAACAGTGACCTTGACTCAAAGAGTGCAGAGCAAGGACACAGATAAAGAGTAGAAAACATAATAAAGTTCGATATAAAATGGAATGTGAGATCATAGTCACTTTATTTGGTTAAAATAAAAATCATAACTATTCATCTTAAAACTTGGTGATGGCTTTATCCTACACATCTATGACAACAGCAATAATGTTTTATGCCTGGTTGCCAAAGGTAGAATGGACCCCCAGTGCATTTTGTTACTCTCATTGGAACCAAGCACATTTGTATAGATGTCATAATACAGCAAATTCATTTTGTGTGACCCTTAGGTGCCTTTTTCACCCATTTAGTGCAAGTATGCACATGTGCATTCTGGCAACACTGCACGGGAGTCTAGTGTGCTACTGATCACTTGTACTACATTAACCTTTCAACTGATCTACCACAAGATTGGTTACAACTGTCTTTGAGAGAGCTAATGGAGTCTTACCCTGCAAGCATTTTGTGGGCAAACAGACTATTGGGATGATGTAATTTTCTAAGGTCAGATATTTAGCCTGATATTGGAAAAAGCCCCTGCATTTTCATTTGATTTTGTTATCTGAAATGTAGATGACAGGTTTTTTTGCTTGAAGTAGAATATATTTCCATGCATCATTAAGGCATCAGCAATAAACGATTTCATGGTTACGGGGGCCATTATGAATTGTTGGATAAGTGAGACAAAATTGGAGATGACTTCTAAGGGGTATATCTCAAAAATGACGCAGCCTATGGAGACAAAGGAACTATCAAATGAAAGGCCAATCCATAAGGATGCAGAAAATGGACAGAAAACCTTTATCACCTCAACAGTTTTGAAGTTGAGTTGATGAATGTAACTGGCGGTCGATCTTAGACCACTTTTGCCAAGTCCCAGAAACCAAAAGAAAACAACACTTTATCGTTATAAAAAGTATAAATCTGTTAGAATTTATCATGTTAAACATAGAATTGACAACAAAAGAAGTATGGGCAATTTATGTTGTCATTGTGAATCTGCCATTTTGTCTCACTTTTCCGACAATTCATAATGGCCCCCGTAACCATGAAATCGTTTATTACAATTCCAATCATATTTTGTACTTGTTGAACGTTAATGTTTGTTTTCATGTTAAAAATCTGTGGTCACAAAATCATTCCTACAGTTTCCAGTCACTCAGGCTATAACTGTATGAGATCAAAAACATTGAGTATCATAGTTGCCTAGACTGGCAAATGCCATTTTAACAGACTTAATGCAAATGCAAATGCAAGGTTAAACTACCAGGTTTATCCATCAATAGAAAGCAAGGAGAAGTTTCCAACTTAAAGAATGCGACTACTATTTATTTCCAGCATCTTCAATACTAAAATGCAACAATGTAATTTGTTTCAATATTCATACCTTACAGTTGGACAAGATATTTGCAAGAATGTTTGTTACACATGAAGAGATTACTTTTATCTACCTGCCAAAAGTGCTTAAATTTAGGAGAGATGAAACCTGGTCTTAGGATAAACTGTAAAAGGGAGCAAAGTCACTGTGTGTGAATCAGTAACATAATGAGCATCCATTCCAGCCACACTGCAGGTGGGGATACAAAGTGGGGCTGACAGGGCTTGCAAATTTTCAGTGATTTTTTTATAATGTTTAATTATGAAGTAAAAGACGTTCTTTGTAATATTTGATATTTAACACCATTATTGAGCATCACATTTGTAGAATTTTACTGGAAAATCATGCAAACTATTCATCTACCATAAAAAGTTTATATCTTAGCTTCAACATAATTTTGCACAACTATTGTTCTTGTCCCAATTACCAATGTACTAATTTCAGTGTTTTTCAGACTGTCAGAATTGGTCTGCACTTTATCATCTCTCCTTTTCAAGATTACTTTATTTGGCAGGAGCCCCACTCCAGTTTTAAAACCTCAAGGAGAACCAATCAGCTTTCATTTTCTACAAGCAATTTTCTGGTGGGAGCCCCAGCGATATTTAAAAAATTGCAGCAAACCAATCATTGATGCAGCTGAACAGGGCTTAGAAATGGCTGGAGCCCCATAACTTTTTCAAATATTTTTACGAGGCAATTAACAGAAAACTCAAAACCTGTTTTGTGATTTTTCTTGGGCTTGGGCTATTATCATCATCATCATCATCTTCTTCGTTTTACATCCTTTTTCCTCAGTGGGGTTGGATGGGCGATGACCCTTCGTCACTTATGTCTGCCTTCTGCTGCATCTTCCTCTATTCCCAACTCTTCCAGGTCTTTAACGATGTAATTCATCCAATTCCTCGGTCTTCCTACTGGTCTTTTACCCCCAACTTCCATCGCCATAGCTCTTCTTATGGTGCTCTCCACCCCAGTTCTTCTCACATGACCAAACCATCTTAATATGTTCTTTTGGAGCCTTTTCCCTATGCCTTCCAGATTGCATTTCCTTAAAACACCTCCTCACTTGTCATTTGGTCCTGCCATCTTATTCCGGCCATTACAACATATTAGTTTGGCATGACTGCCACGCTGTCTTCTTGATGCCAGATGTTCATGCAGGAGGATAGAAGGCGGACAAGAGGGTTGCTGCCCCTTACCATTCCTTGAGAAGGGGCACAGGGGGCATGGAGTGCCCATTTTGAATTATTACAACTTTTGTTTTGCAACAAGTTGTACTGAGACCAGCAATTGTCATTAGTGTTGAATTGAAAACGACTGATCAGATACAGTATAGTATCTACTTTTTCGGTCTTAAGGAAGATAGCAGTGCTTTTACTCAATCGAGAAGAATATTGTTGTAACTGGATAGATATTATGTATTGTTATTTCTTATTTGAAGCTGTGTATAGTAGAAGCCTGTCCTGGAAATGAAGAAGCTCTGCTTGAGGCAATACCGCAGTCAAGAGAATTTTAAGAAACTGTTTGCTTTTAATTCAACATTCAATCTTATTTGTATCTTTTTAAATGCCTATAGTTATGATCTCCAGAAATCGCAATATTTAAGAGTGATGAGAATATTATACCCACTCCATGTTGATAATGGCACAGTAGTACTCACTTCGCAATACTCTGGTGGTTCGTTGTTCAATGATTGATGCCAACCTTGAAACAACTATCCCCGGCCATCAAAGCCAAGGTATTCCAAGGAACTAGGCATTATGAAATAATGAAATAAATTTAAAAGCCTCCTATAATAAGAAGGGAATTCTACTGCAAGTTTTGTTCCAATCCAATGATAAATAGAAAATGCTCTCACAAAGTTGCTTTGACTTTTTTCTTTCAAGGGTTGTAGTCTTGAGGCAATTTTCAAATCTAAAATGCATTTCCAAGAAGTAGCCTCATAAAGCAGCATGTTTCATAACTATCTCATGTAAACTTTTCTCACAGACCAACAAATAATTTTATCATGTGCCCTTAAAAGTTTGGTCCCAAAATTCACAAAGCTTTTAATAAAAGACAGAAAAATGTGTTACAAATTTTTTGTCACATCACAGGGGAAGAAGGGGGTGGGGGTACACTGCTTTTTGAAAATGTATTTTAACCATTAAGTGGTTAATTTTAATTCATCTCAGAGCTGAAGACCTTGTAATAATTTTACATGATTTCTATTTGTGCAACATGGCATGGAAAATGGAATTTCTGTGGAGCCCAAGAATCTTGATTTTAAACTGTTCATTTTATGAAGTGTGTTTGGGGGTATGTAGCTATACATTCATGTAAGGGAAATTTAGACTTTGTGATTGTATTGTTCAGTTAATACAGTCCTGTGCATACATAGAATCTAAAAAAGAATGTACTGAAGTATGTTGCAAATGAAACAGGAAATGCTGCACTTTTTTTCTGGAATATTGAAAAAGCTAATCCTAGGCTAAGATGTAATATGGAACAAAGCACAAAGTGTAACATTTGTATAAAACCACTGTGTACAACAATTTTGACACTTAAATTCCAAGAAAGTTACCAATTTTTTTGTTGTAAGGACATGGTAGTCATTAGGTGTTGGAACATGTTAAAAAGGAAATAGGTTTCACTGCATAAATGTATGCTATTCATTTGGTCTAAGGCAGTTAAGATGGATGAGCTTCAGCATTTCAATTTCTTTCAAAATCCTTGTTTGTTTATTTCAGTCATTTTTTAAAAGTAAGTAAATGCTTAATTTCTTCTAAACATTATAACAAAACCTTGTGAAAAGAATCATGTAGATGGTTATAAATGGGATGATTGATTGTAGATAGGATGTTTCTAAAACATATCTCTTGGTTGTTACAAAAGCTTTCACTTTTCTTACAGAAAGGGTCACGAAACACATGAATTATTCATTCAGATATTGTGTACAGTTTTAGAGCACTTCCCTTGTTTATTAAACTGTTTTCTTCCTTTGTATATTAAACTGTGCTCTTCCTTTGTAGTGAACAGCCCAATTATCAAGATTATCAACCCAATAAATAGTAGGAACGTTATTTTAAACCAGTCTGAGACACTGAATTCAAATGTTTAGAAGGACCAATAGTATCCACCTAGAATCTGCATAAAAGAACCACTCCTCACAGTCCTCAAAATGTTCTGCAGCACCCTGCCACAAATGTGATTTTATATCAACAGTTTTTTCTGTCCATGTACATCTAAGGTGCTTTCCAGAGTAACTGCCCAGACCAGCAGCCAATCCTTCTCCACATAATTCATGACAAAGTACATGGCGCAGACATTTATTTGAATAAGAAAGTACCTCGTAAATGACTTGATTTATAGAGTTTTATTAATGTAAAAGAACAGAAATTACCCTGTTTTATGAAGCACAAGACTGGTTTGTAAACAGGTAACCAATAAGACCGGAGATAAATTACAATGAAACAAAGAGCCCCTTCGTGTATGTTGCTGTGAAAGACAAAAACGAGGGGAAACCTTAGACATAATTGTGGGAATATTGCGAGGTAGCATATTGCAATATTGATGTTGGATATCTTTGTAGTTGTGAAAATCTCACATCAATGTATCCATATATACATATGTGTTGTTTCCATATAAACATATGTATCCATTACTGGTATGCTGTATTGATTCATTTTGTAAAGGTACCAGGTTGTGATGAAGAAAATATCAAAACATTAGCTAATGGTATTTTTAGTCATATTTATAGTATGCAAACACATGTAGGAATATATATTAATGTTCCACTCATGACATATGTATCAAAGCACTTGTGAGATTCTACATATGTCTGACACTGATGAAGGCTGCTAATTATTCATAATGAGATTTAACTTTTGTATATAGGTGTTAATGTATGGAATCTATAGCTTTATATAAGTGTAATTTTTCCATTGTACCCAGTTGCTTGATGATTGCATTAGCATGAAACTAATAATAGCAAAAGTATCCTAGGTCTCTTTTCTCACATTTATACTTATATATGGCATGCATTAAAGCTCCTCATCAAAAATGAATGATAAATAATTTTTCTCTTTACATGTGAAGATTGCTGTGAAAACAATTTCTAAATTGTCCTGAGAATGCATTTACCAATAGTGCACAATAATTAAATATGACTAAAAGTACACCATTCTTTTATGTTTTGATTTTATCTATATCAGAATACTCTGATGAAGATGAAATTAAAACATCAAGGAATGGTGTAGTTTTAAGTCATGTACTATGCATGTTTATGTAAATTATCCATGTTTATTAACCCCACAAGGAGGTTATGTTTTGGCGGGGTTTGTCTGCCTGTTTTTTATCAAGGTAACTCAAATTCTGGATCACTTTTTTGGTAATGAAACCTTCATAGTGCTATTGAGGGATAACCCACTTACCATATTAGTAACAATAGCTTCAAGAAAGCAAGGAAATCATGCTTGGTACAACCTGTGTTTTTTTGAATAATAATATTGGCTTGGCAGAGGTTTGCACTCTCAGAGTGCTTCTAGTTAAATATATATAAGCTTTTAGAAAAACACTTTTTAATGTTTTGAATAATTCTTCATAATTGATGATTTCAATGTTGATGGTGATGATGGTGATGATGATGATTGATTATGATGACTATGATGATGATAGTAATAATAATAATAATAATAATGATAATAGTAGTAATAATAATAACAATAATAATAATAATAATAATAATAATAATAATAATAATAATAATAATAATAATAATAGTAGTAGTAATAATAATAGCAATAATAATAATGATGATAATAATAATAATAATAATAGCAGTAAGGAAGGCCTCAAAGCCTAGACTTAGTGCAAATATGTCAAAATGATCACATCCAAAGATTTTTAAGCAATTTTGGAGGCTCCAAAGGCTGATAAAGTGAAATCACGATGACCCGTTCATACAAGATTATTATACCACATTTTTTTATCTAAATATGCAAAAGAATCAGCTACAATTTTAAATGTCAAGATTGAGTCAAAAATTTATATGTAATAGGGTAATAAAGGCATGTTAAATTCGACTCATTGCACTTACAGCAGTATCCTTGACGTTTGCCGTTGAATCTTTCCATTGGTAAATATCTTTCCTTGTCCACCAGAAATAATGTGCTGAATTTTCCGCGATGACTTCCTCTTATTATGAGGTCTGGGTTGTGTAGATGAATCAGGTAATTGTTTGCCGATCGACCCCACATCTGTGTATTTTTTGGTCCTTCTAAATCTTGTGCACGTTTTCCCCCATGGTCTAGTGATAAAAAAATATGATTAAGCACGCTGTTTATACAAAACTGGCAAACTTGTACTTGATCATTGTAGTAAACACGAATCAAGGACAATTGCAAATTATCAAGTGTCATCAGGACCTCGATGAATGTGCCGACAAGACAGCTTAAAGCCAAAAGTTTGAGTAATACCATACACGAAATAATAAGTTGATGTTTTGAGAGCATACGTTTTTACTAGTAACTCGTAGTAAGCAAACAAGTATTCCTGTTCAAGACGTTTAGCATTTAATGTCATTAACTTGAATACATCCGATTCTGAAAACCACATTGGTAGGTTACAACGTTCTTAAAACTTGTTGTTTTACAGAGAACTTAATTTGCTGGATTTGCTAGATACACCCAGAACTTAGGGTGTTATGAATTGTGAGACGTCGTTATTTTGTAAACACGCATGAACGATGCACGTGCTATCTTTGCAATGTTACTTTACTAAATTGCAGGGCATCTGTTGAGCTTTGTGTTAAACCATTGAGACTCAAATTCTGCCTCCCCATTCTGATCGCCCATTATGTTTGTTTCTTTCCAGCTGAAAACACTGACTGTTAAGTACTTGCAATTACGTTGTGTGACATGGCTTAAGGTTAATGTAAATTACTATTACAAAAGCTAAGGCCTTTGAATCGGCAGGTCATGCACTGTGACCCCCATATCGTCCATTCCTCGTCATCAAGGGTGCAGCTTATGCATGTAGGTAACAGTATTTATATTCAAGTAGTACAGCGGGAGCTACTGTATGTCTGTGTGCTATCATGTTGGGCAAAATTCGGCATCTACTGAAGTCAAACCTTATAAATTGGAGGGTAACGCATTCGCGAATTTTCACTCCTCAAGGTTTTAGTCAAATACTTTTGTGTCCCTGCCTGCGCGACTACTGACAGCCTGATGATTTCGATCGTCCGTATTCTTTTTAGTGATTTATCAGAACTTGTCGAATCTTTTAAAGTTTTAAAGCTATCCCGTTGAACTCACTGATAAATATTGCTGTGATGTTAGTATTGTCGATACAAGAAAGCCGCGATGAAGTGCGGGCCCCATTCACTCAGTTTCCTACTTAAAAGTCACGACACAAGTTGTAAAATGCTGAAACCTTATTTTTAATTCAATTACGTGAGATAAAACGTCAAGATTTATCAAAGAATAGGATAGATTCCTTTTCATAAAACTGTTTTGGATTTTATCTCGAGTACCTACACGAAATGGTTTTAGGGCGCAACTTCGTGACTACCTATGTTTTTGAGGTATATTTACAACACCTTAAATTCTGACGCTGATATTTTCCCACGGTAGCCTGCCCTGCCTTTTACATGACTTGAAGGAATGTCTGCGCTTAATTTTATGTTGGTAGAAATGTTTACTGCGCGGATCATTTCTTATCGGCATGAAGCCGCGGTTGGTGTGTTTGTTTTTAAAACACAGGCGCCTTGGCATAGCGTGACAAAAGTTTGGGTAGCAGTTATGTTGTTGTATTATAAATTGTTTGTGTATCTACCCTTCATATCTCTATTTTGAATATTTTCCCGAAATTGAAAAACAAGATATGTTGGGTATTTCGTCACATATGCTGTTTATTTCCTTGTCTACAACATTCAGAGTAAACAAATGGTGGTTTGCAACGAGAACACAGGAAAGTAGTGAAATTAGTTGTCTTTAACTTCACCCATTATTATGTACCATAGTAAATATGGCAATCCCGTGAGCTACTGCCAAGTACATCTTCGAGAAAATGTTACTCTGTCAAATAATTGGAGTTATGTGATTGAACTCTACACCTAAGAGGAAGGCTCCATGGTCGCCATCACTATTGACAGCATAGGTAGGGTAAAGCATCTTCTATGTACGGTCTACACTTCTGAAAATATGGACTTGCATTTAACTGGCCAAGTGTAGGTTTTAGAAGACTTGTTATAACCGTATCAATTTGCGTCTATAGAACATTCGAAACAAAACCAGGTGGTGATTTATTAAGGTTCCATTTTTCTTCTCTTAGTGCTATATTAATTGACACTGGCGACTAAATTTCTTTTGTAACACGCATGAAAAATTTGTCGCGACGTCAGCCAGTACATGCTTTGATCTGGTCTAGCAACTTAACCTTTGTTTCCACTAAGAACGTTTTCCACAGATTTTTGAGGTTCCATTGGTAAAAGCTAAATCACAGTAGTCGGAAGGATCTCGATTTAAATTACTATCTTTGCGTTGCGGTGTATTTCTGTATCGTTGTACGTATCCGTGTGTGTTAGTTTGTAGGTTGGATTCTATGTGCACCTCCCAAGGTTTTCTAATCACCAGTCTACGAGCACTTTGTAGTACCGAAAAGGTTTTCTTAGTGTTTTCATTTGCGTTGGTGTGGGTAGGATTATGTTTCACATCAAAGATGACTCATTCTTCTTTATTCATTGTGAAAGTTGATCAGTTGTATCCACATAAATCCAAGGCTGTGTTGACAAAAGATTAACCAGCTAAAATTCTGTCACTAGTGTTTGTTTTTATAGTGATCTTCAGACTTGGACATCACGCATTTTGCGAAGTGAACATAGCTTAATTAGTCAGGTTTGGCCTGAGAACAGATTTATGAGAGAAAATTACTTATAGGAGAAGGTTTGGAGAAGTCGTACTACTGCTGGAGTAGTACGTATAAAGCTTAAGTATAAAGCTTAAGACATTATTAGACATACTATATTACCTTTCTGTATTGTACAAATGGATGTTTTGTTCCTTAACTCCAAACCAGATTGGGAATTTTAAAACTGAGTAGGCCTTAAAGGAGACATGCCGATTTTTTAAAAGCTCATCCAAGTGCCATTAAATCCCGTGACACTTATGTTGTTTTGGTCAAGATTTGCAACTAGGGAAGACATTTAATATCTTGAACTATCTTTTTGAAGTACAAAACTTGAAAATCGCCTTGAAAATTTGTGACATTGCGCTAAAACATACTTGAAAGTTTTTTTTTGCTCAGACACTCTTCAGAGTTTGAATCTTCAGAAAGAAAAGTATATGTATATGGCAACCTTTTTATAAGAAACATGTATAGAAACTAGCTAATCAAAAACAAGAAAGGAAAAAACAAAGAGAAAATGAAGAAACAAAGCATTATTGAAAAGTTCGGGTGAAAAGGTTGCCATATATCTATGCTTTCGTTTCTGACGATTCATACTCTGAAGAGTGTCAGACGAAAAAAGCTTTTAAGTACGTTTTTAGTTCAATGTCGCAAATTTTTCTGTCGATATTTACTATCATGTTCGAACCTTTTTTGCTTATTTGAAAGAACCCACTATTCATGAACGTAAACGGGTTTTACAATACGATTTCAAACAATAGGCGAGAAAGCTTGTACAACTAGTTGTTTGGTAGGGATGCGTGATTAGTCTGTGTTGATAATTTGTCATTCAATTAAGGTCTTATTTGTGACTTCTACCGCCTATCAGCCGTTGCAAACAAATGCTGTCTTACTAACGGTGATAGGGATTGTAACCCACGCAGCTTTGCCATGTTTATTTGGGATGACCTTTCATGGTGACATACATGTGCAGTGGAACTTATCTAATCTCTACGCGACAAGTAATTTTAAGACTGTACCCTTTTCCCTGACGGCTTAAATTTTTCGTAACAAGTCTTGCATCCTATGGTCTTATAAATCGATATTGTAGAGGTAGTTGTCCCGTTTCTCCTTTGAAAGACCCTCTTACACGTAAGAATAATTCTTCGCCATGCTTGAAAAAATCGTTTGAATCTCACCATCCGAACAGATGCATTGATATGCATTGATAGATACAGTATGACAATATCAAATTTTCTATTGTCGGACAAAGTACTTATGATCTGAAACTCTTGACAGGGAACTTTTTCCCATTTCCTTACAATTTATTTTGTTATCCATTATTGACCTGTTCTGATAGCTTTGTTACGTGTCTGGACTCTATCCGTGAACAAGGTTGTAAAATTTCGTTGTTGTTGAAAACCGCACACTGGGTCAGGTCAAGTGGTAAGGAGACCGGTTGAGACATGTTTACGAAACCGAAATGAGTGGAATGGTGAAATCTTCTTACGATGTTTTTAGCCTGCTTAACCTCCATTTGCTCTTGTTTGTGAAGTTTTTTTAATGCAGTGTTTGCCAACAAGTATCAAACAAAACAATACAAGTATAAAAAAAACCAATAATATGACTGAAGACATATGTAAAACAGCAAAATGTTTGGTATTTAGAGCATTTGGTTTAATTTCAGAAGTGCCATTATCTGTACACATCGTTACCTTGCACAATCTGATGCTATATTATGTATTTTGAATCGATAACAGGGACGACGCACGCCACATTATAGTGGTGCGGCCAGAAATAGGAGTGCAGCGAGTAACCGACGAACTTAACGAC